>JARHVA010001769.1:785000-912500 GCA_037957365.1 Torreya grandis
GACATACTCCCCTCCATTATCAGTTTGAAGAACCTTGATGGATTTCTCACTCTATTTCTCAATAAGAGCCTTGATGTCTAGAAAATTTTCAAACACTTCAAATTTTTGTTTGAGAAAATATATCCAAGTGTACCTAGAGAAATCATCAATGAAAGTGAGGATGTACTTGGCCCTTGTGAAAGATGGTTTGGGAAAGGATCTTGATACATCACTGTGGACTAACTCCAAAGGTTGTGAAGCCCTCCAAGCTTTGCCTTTGTCAAATTTTGCTTTAGGATGCTTCCCAAGGGAGCACCCCTTGCAAAGTCCTTTTGAGAATTGGACATGAGGCAAGACAATGACCATGGCATGTTTGCAAAGTTGCTCAAGGTAGTGGCAGTTAAGGTGGCTAAACCACTCATGCCATAATTTGCTAACTCCATCTAAATGATTTAGTAATGTTGTTGAATAAAAATCTGGTGCAAAATGTGAGAAGATGTATAACCTTGCTTAGTGATTTTCCCTACCCACTGCCACTGTAGTATCACTATGCAACTCCTTGATAGCCATTGAATCTGATGAAAACTCAAATTTCATGCCCCAAATAATGTGTGTGATTTGGTACACTGATAGGAGATTGGTTGAAAGAGAAGGAACACTTAGAACATTATTGAATGTTCCTCCTTCCATTTCAACTGACCCTCTCCCTACAATGGAAATTGATGTGTCATCACCCAAACTAATTAAAGTCATGCTACAAGGCTCTAAAGATGAAAACTCAACTACTGAAGAGCCCATGTGGTGAGAAGCACCTAAATCAATGACCCATGATGTTGTAGAAGTTGTAGTTGCTACAAGGGCCTTTCCCTTTTCTTTCTCCTTACCCTTGCCTTTTGCCTTAATAGAATCTTGGGTAGATGAATTCTTCTTGATGGACTCAGGAACACCTATGTTGTGCTTCTCTAGAAGATGAGTTAGGTGATCTATTTGTTTCTTCATGCATTTATGTTCATCATGCCCTATCTTTTTACAATAGGCACACTTAACCTTCTCCTTCTTAGGTTTAGCATTGGAAGAGGAAGACTCAGTGTTTTTTTTGGCAGGATTGTTGTTTTCTTTCTTCCTCTCCTGGTCCTTATTCTTTTTCTTCTTCTCCTTTGTTGAAGTCTTGTCCTTACCATTTATATATATCAAAGCTTGGGGTTGAGTAGACTTCATTTTTCCCATTTGAATTATCTTATCTTGCTCCCTAGTCAACTCGATAATGAATGAATCTAAAGAAGGAATTTTCCATGTAGTGCCAAGGGCACTTTTTGTGGCATGGAAAATGGAGACAAAGACTGAATAGCTTAGACCTAACTTTGCCAGAATAGAAAGGATAAGTTGATCATCTTTCTTCTCTATCTTTCATTCTTGCAATTACAATCTAAAGGCCTTAAACTTAGTGAAGAAGTCCTATAGGGTGTCAAAGTTGCTATGACTTAGACTTATGAGTTCATTTTCGAGCTCATGACTTCTCATCTCATCAAGCTTCCCAAATAAGAATTCTAAGGTGTCCCATATGTCTTTGGGAGTCTTGGAGGTTTCTAAATGGAAGATAAGTTTTGGAGACATGGACAATCTCATTATTCCATAGGCTTCATCACTACGATTGTACCACTTGACCTTTTCAGCATCAATGTTGGGTTCTACTTCAGTACCCATGGTGATCCTATACAACCCTTTGCTTTTAAGAAAGATTGACATTTTAACCTTCCATTAATGATAGTTGAAGGTTGTTAGGGGTTAAAGTTGAAAATAATCAATTTTAATCTGAATTTAGGTGAAGTTGTGTTGATTTCAAGTTATGAAATTATGTAGAAAGGAGAATGAAAGCAAAGATTATAAGTTGTGAAAATAAATCACACCCCCCAAAAATTTTGAGCCCCCGCAAAATATGCAAGTGCATTCTTAAAATATGTTAGGCTCAGTTGAGAATGTGTCTTAGAGAAATTAGTGCAAGACTTCAAGTAAACAGGACGTCGGACTCAGCCGAAAATGCATCTCGAGAGACCCAAATTTTTGGCACTTTATAAAGTAGTAAATTTTTGACAAATGACAAGCCTACACTATGGATAATTGAATTACAAACACTTTTTTAAAAAATGGCATCCAAATTTGAGCTACTATTTGAAAGATATTAAAGATTCAATTTCCTGTAAACTAGTGATTTTGCAAAAAAATAGCACTAAAACATTAAAAAATGCCTATTTTGAGAGAGAAAGGGGCCTTTCAACCACTCATTGGATTCAACATAGAGTGAATAATCCAAAGGAGGTTTATGTGAGGGGGAATTGGTCTCCTTCCAACTCGGGCCTCACCCTTCATCTTCATAGGTCGAAGATACAAGTTTTAAATCTGAACCCCCAAATTATCAAATTGTCTAAAAACCTTAATATTCAATCAAATTGACTAATTTTTTTTAACAAGTTAGTTTTAACTAAAAAAATAAAGCAAAATACAATTTGATGGATGCCAAGTGTCTAAGGGCCCACATGGGATGCCAAGCAAGGAAGGGGCACCATTTCAAAAAAAAAGTTTTGATTTTACTAAAAAAAAGAAATTAAATCTACAGACCTCTCAATGCATAGTAGTAGAGAAGAGAAGAGGCAAGTTGAAATTTTAATGCACGTTAGGAAAGAGACCACATTTTAACTTCAATGCACAGTAGGTAGTGGCACCCTAGTTTATCTTGCAGCTATTCAAAAAAAAGGCATACTTCTAATTTCTTAACATCAAAAAAATGGTAGACAATGGTGCCCCAGTTTATCTTATAGCTATTCTATCAAGATCCTGCTTCAGACATGCATCCAATGCAAAAAAAACAAGTAGAAGCTGAGACAAAGTTAATGCAGGAAAGAAAAATGCCAAGCTACTGGAAAAGGATGCCAGACTACTGGAAATGGATGCCAAGATGCTAAAAATGGATGCTAAGCTACTAGAAAAGGATGCCAAGCTACTGATATTTCCACAAATTGCCTTGTTGAAGCCATAATAGATCTATACAAGATGTCTTAGCAAATTTTAACTCAGAAGTAATTTTATTAACAAATTTTAATATGGATTTGCATGAGTTTTCAAGAAACTCTACCAAAACTCTCAAATGCAATGTAGTTGAACAAAAAAACTACTAAGAAATCAAAGTAAGAATTTTAGAATAAACTAATAGCATAACCAGACACATGATTACTGGAGTAGCTCTGATACCATATTAGAGTTGTTGCCAGAATCTAGATAATGTGAGTGTAATGGAGACGTGATTACACGAGATGAAGCAAGTGCACACCACATAGATGCTAAAGCAATTTGAAATTATACAAGAAGATAAATTTCACAAGACAAAATAGGAGAAAACTCAATATCTGATGAACATGAGATGGCCCAAGTGAAGAATACATATAAGAGAGCACATAAGTAACTCCTCCACAAAAGGTGGTCAAGGCACCCCAAGAATATACTCTAACTCTTCCATGAAAGGTGGTGACAAGGTGCTAAGAATAGAGAAGTAACTCCCATCAAGGAAGCTACTTATGACACCTATGACACATCTATGACACACATCTCTACATAAGCTAGCCTATCCCAAAAATGTAGGAAAACTCCATGTATGCACAAATATAATTTCCTTAATTAGATAATAGGGAAAAATAAAAACCTACACAAATAAAATAATAAAGAATTTTAATTTTGATAAAAATGTCAAATATGGAAAATAGATTTTTTACTAATTTTTTTAGTGTCAAAAAAGTTGAAATAGTAAGAGAGGTGATTATGAATGCTTAGAATCAAGAATTGAATTTGGACAACTTCATTAAAAGTGGTCTATAATGCATGCTACTCATATATTAACCATAAACTTGTCTCAGTTTTCCATGATGACTAACTAATACAAAAATAAAGAAAAATGTTTTTTTATTGATACATCAAAGTTAAAATAATAAAATATTATTGGACATGACTATAAAAATGGACAACAATGTATGAAACTCGAGTTCCATTGAAAATAAACATGCACTTCTGAATATGATATAAAATGTATCATTATGCCTTTTACATTTGTCTTTTGATAAATTAAAGACATCACGCTTTTAAGTATATTGTAATACTTTTTTATTTGTCTTTAAAACCCTATAGGAAATTTGATAGCTTAGAAAATTGAAAAAATAGGCAGATGTGATGGGTTGAGATGACCTTAATGACCTTATTGATTATTAAATATTTACTACTTATCCAATGCTCATAGGAGGGATATCAATCCCACAAAGTTTTCTTACCTATATTGAATGTGTAATTATGATCCTTGACTATGTGTATGCAACTAGAAATATGGCTTTGGTACTTGAAAATAATATCTCTTGATTTACATTATAATATTGTTGACTTGGTGTATGACTTCTCATTATGAATAATATTTAATTATATAATAATAGGTAATGTTTTATCAATTACAATATTATGTAAGATTGAGAGATGTGAATTCCAAGTGGGGAAAATAAATGACCTTTGATGTGTATTTATAAGATAATCTTTTTAAATTTTCATTTAGTTGAATATTTGTAGGATTCCTTAATAGTTAAGGTAAAAATCATGATTACCAAATAATCTCAAAATTTACATAATGGACTACATATCTAGGCTAATAGAAGAGAGGATTCTATAGACTAGGGAAATGTGGGAAATATTGATCCTTGTGGTAAAATAGGTTTACTTTATTGAATAAAATCCATCCCTCATGAAGACATGAATATTTAATTTTAAGGTAGATAGTCATCATTTATACCATGACATTGTAATATAATAGATATATCATACAAGAATTGAAGTGTAATAGAGAAGTGAATTAAGGATTTAAATATCACTAATTATCTTTGTACTAACATTTTAAAGAGTGTAACTAGATTAAAGAGTATATTTGTATTGAATAGAGACATCTTTATAACTTATAGTTGGATGTTATTATTATATTTATATAAATAAAGATAAGTTAGATTATGAATTATTATGTACTATGTACCAATTACTCTGAATGAACACACCTAATCATTTTTTTAATGAATGCATAATATAATTTATTACAACTAATAATAACCTCTATGTCACATTAGTTGTAACTAAAGTTAAAAAAATAAAACAACTATACTAAAAATTTTAAAAAAATTGTCAACATTTGGTCGAGCCACATGAAATTTGGTTAACTAATGTCCAGGGGAAGGTATCCATTGGAAATATATAAATTGACCTTAACTTAAATAGAATAATGGTGGAAGAGGAACTAAACAAATATTCACTGTGAGACTAAATTAATGGGTTGAGAGTTTCTTATAGTAAAGGCATCATTATTTAGATCCAAAGAATAAGAATGTTAGGTCACATTTTTACAATATTTTTGGCCTCAGATATTATGACAAGAAAAAAATACATAATTTTTTATATTCCACATTTTAAAACCTATTGAATGGGATGAAAAAAATATTGAGGCACTCAAAAATAGGGACACATTTTGGATGCATGTTATTGATTACTAGTTTGAAAATACACTCACTTCATTTTTCATAGTTTAGTATTTCTAGGTTAAGATGAGTTTAGATACAAATAATTCGGAGTTAATTGAAGAGGCATGAGAGCGCATATTTAACTGTGTACTTATCTTCATCCACAAGTTATTTTTGGGTTGTGGGTTAGTAACAAAAGATAAATAATTCCTTTAGGGGACAAGCACCTATGAGATGGTGTGTGGAAAGAAGGGAGATCCTTATAAAATGTAAATCATAAAAATATATGTTATAAATAATTTGGGGATGGTAAATGAGATTTATGATGATAGGAAGATATGTATTGAGTTAATATTATGTTAATTAATAAAAATGTGATATTAGTAAAATGATAATTTAGAAGAAAATGGTGAATGAAGAGATGAGAGAGAGAGAGAGAAAGAGAGAGAAAATAATGATTGTATTAAATAATGTAACAAATGAATCTAATCTAGCCTCAACCAATAAAAATCTATATACTAATAATATAGATGTTATCCCTTGACCAAAAACATACAAGTTAGCATTACCACTACTTGAAGGCATAGAATAAGCTAGTGAGAGGAGTCTAATATAAGAAATATTATATGATACATTGTAAAATGTCATGAATGACATGTGGAAAGGATCATCATATTTATTTTCATTGATGGGAACCCCCAAGATATTCAAAACCTTGGGTGTGTAAGATCAACTGATGATGATTAGTTTATCCCATAGTGGATGAAGTTTATAAAGAAGAAAGAGAATATATGAAGAGAATATTATTAAAATAGGTTGAGTTAATTACATATTAGAACCAAGAAAATAAATTTTAATAATATAAGGGAGTTAAAAAGGAAGTGATTAGGAAGAAATTTATATGGATTATATATAAGAACAAATATATGTAAAAACATATAAACATATACCAAATTTAAGGATAAGATTTGCTCATAAATATTATTAAAAGTAAAAGTGGTTTTTATAGGGGACCCTACCCATACAAAATATTATTAGGCTTGGTCAAAGACAATATAAAGATAGAAATCCTAAGAAAGGAGAGAAAATAACAAATATAAATAGGCTTTGTCAAGGTTATCTTCCTTTTCATTGATATCATTTCATTTAAGCTTCTTATTAGGTCATTTATCTCCAATTTCATTATGTTTAGTATTGAAGAGATTAAAAAATCCATCGATACTTTACATGGAATTGGTTATGGTCACCATGTTTTAAATCACTATAAGATTGATCTTATCTCTAAGGTCATTATTCTCCCTTTTGATCCTATTAATTATGTCACTAAGAAAATTAATATGGGTAATCAATTACACCTACTTCTCCTTGGTGCAATATAGACCATCATTCAAATTAATTTTATTTATTTCTTGATTTAGGTGAGGGTGATCCTTCATGAACCACCAAAAGAAGGTTTTGTGCAGATTAACCTCATCACTAGTCTAGTGATATAATTAATTCTATTTATATCAAGAGAAAATTAGATTAAATTAAGAGTTATTAGTTAATGAAAACATTGTAAATGAAATAAAATATAGATTAAATAATGTAAAGAAGATACTTGAAGTGACTTAACCCAAAAAACCAAACCATAATAGGATGCATAAGGAACCCTTTGGAACAAACACCATCCCCCATGACACTTTATAATATACACATGAAATCCATCTATTATATGAATATATTTATTTATATGATAATAAATAATAGATAAGTAAGAAAACTTCATTGAAGATATAAAGAATAAAAGAGATTTTATAATAAATAAAACAAAAATTTTATGAAGGAAATAATTTTAAAAAGAGTTACTAAGAGAAAAATAGGTAATTGAAATTTGGTTAAGTAGAGAAAATAGATTTAGTAGAAAGACCCTAACAATACTACAAAAACAAGTAAATCAAACAATCCAACTAATAATGATATAAATACTAATATTAGTGTTTACACACAACCCAAAAAAGAAAAAATCACACAAGATATAATGAAGTTTTCATAGTTTAAGGATATTAGGGACTTATAAGAAACTTGTTCATTTTGGACTCATATTGGTAGAGTTGTAATATCACTAATGAGAGAATGATGTGCAATTTTTATTGGAATAATTAGGGATTATGCCCTTAAATGTTACATGAAAACATATTTTAGAAAGGAAAGTACATGGGAAGGTTTATAAAAATCCTTTCAAGGAGATTTTCACTATCTTGGCATCCCTACAAAAATTCTTAGTAATATGAGATATATGATACAAAGTGAAACTTTAAAGAAAAAAATTATGATCAAAGATTCAAGTCGATACTAATTAAATTAGAGGAGCCATTGAATAAAAACTAATGAATCGAACGGTTTTTTCTATATTAACACCATGTCTATGAGGCAACATGGACATTAAAATATTTAATATATTTATGAAAACTATTGATATGAAATCACATTTATAATCTCAATCCAAGTGATGTGACACATATACATAGTTAAAATATAATGTGGAAAGACTAAAACTGAAATTAGAATAGTTAAAATTAAAATAAGATATTTAGATGAAAGGTGATGAGTCTTCTCCAGAATAAGAAATGGAAAAGTTAATGTATCTATAAGAACATCATGGACACCTGTTGGGAGATACCCTCCCATTTAGAAACTGGTATATGTCAATAGAGTGTACTAGGGAATATATCAAATGTATGATCAACATCACCAAAATTTATGTCCAATGATGGAAGTGACTCAAATGATAAATCAGTTGATGAATTTAACTAATTGCATATATTTTAATCATTAAAATCATAAACACCCTATAATATATGCACTTGTGATTGTATAAGAGACTACTTGTAAATGACTATCCATATTTTATCAATTTTCATCACCATTATTACATATGAGCAACCCTACCATGTCATAAACTAGTAATGAATACAAAAATCATACCAAACTACAATAATTTCAATTTTAAATAACATATCAACAATATAAAAATAATAATAAAGGGTGGTACATAGGAGGATTATATAAAGGATATAGATGAGGATACCATGGAGGGTAATAAAATTATCAGTAGAGTAGAGGGTATAACCTCAAAATTACAATCAAGGATATAACCAAGGTATATCCATGAGAGACCACCCCAAAAATACTTAAAAATGTGGAAATATTGGGCATATTGAAAGAAATTACATAGAATAAACACATATTTAGTGTGTATTTTATCATGAAAAATAAACCCATGATTCAACATCTTTCCCATATGTAGTGAAATTTTACAAGAATGGAGGAATGAAAAATTAAGGTTTAGTAGAATATCCCATGTGGAAAGGGAAAAACATTTAAACAAAGTCCCTAAAGGAAAAGATATGAAAGGATGGTTTAATGAACACCATAAACTATGAGATAATAATATTGTGGAAGAAGGAGGTCCATGTAAATAATCATCTATTTATAAAATTATAATACAATTTCAAGAAATATTAAGTTTAAATAAATATTATCCATGGAATAAAAATATTAAGGTTCTTATTGATGATTCAAACCCTCATGTAGTGGTAATTACTCAAAGTGGAATGGTAATATGGAAAGGGAAAGATAAATTTATGGACTCAAATGGTAATTCAAAAATAAATAGTGATGCAAAATGCCTTAAATAAATGAACATGATCAGATAGATAAGGAAATTAAAAAAATAATACAAGGAAAATAGGAAAAACATCATCTTAAACTAACCTTCTTTAATGAGGATGATATTCAAAACATAATAATAATGTTTAAGTTATTAATAAATAAAAATATTAATGTAGTCTTATAATTACTGGATTAAATTTTAGTGATAACATCAGGTATGAGTAATTGAGAAAAACAAATAGAAATAATGTTTTTAGAACAAGTAGGAACTGGAATGAACTAACCATATTACTAGACATTAAAATAGATGGAAAATAAGTAAGGAAGACCTTATTCCATCTTGGCATAGATACAAATGTCTTACCATGTAGTATCTAAAAGTTATTTAATAAACCATAACTACATGCCATAACATATGTTATTAAGATGGTTGATAACATAACACACTCACTAACAAGAACTTTAAGGGATTTTAAATTAAACTTAATAGGGATGAAATAAAATTAAATTTTGAAGTGATTAACATGTATCATAAAATCCACCTAACTTTATTAAACTTAGAATGGTTTATTAATTGCAATGGAACATTAAATTTGGAATAATAAGAGAGTACATTTTAAGGTAATGGCTTGGTAGTTCATTTTACATGGTGAGATGAATTATCAATAGATGATGAATAAGGTGATTTTATAGAAGTTTATAGTGTATACACATTAAATAAAATTACAAAACTAGAATATGATGCTAAGCCTAATGATGAAGGATAAATAATAATTGAGCATGAAGATGTATAAATATATTATGAAAATGATATTTGAGCTTGGTTGTATGGGTAATAATAAATAACTATCAATAACGTTTTCCACATGAGTTAAATATCATGGTTAGGTAGTAAAAATACAACATTAAATAATACAATACCACAAAATAGAAGAGAATACCACATTAAACAAGCCTCCCATGCCAAAATATGATAATTCACTACAATTAGAATTGTAGAACACTAACTTAAAAAATAATGAGGGTATTTACCCACAAACAAATATGGATGAAATAAATTCATGACACCATGAATATCACCACCATTATATATTATAACACTCACAATCCATTATCTAAAATTGAAAATATTTTAGCATCCTACTTAAGACAATATTTATCAAAGTGGAAAGCTATTTTTTGGAAATATAGAGATATGCAGGAAAAATGAACCCAAAAATACATATTGATAAATTTGAATGATATGGACTATAAAAATGGAAATTAAAAAACATATTTGGGTAGAATTCTTCTATTGGACACTAGATGCATATCCAAGAAACATATATATGATGAATAAATAATGGAAGAAGATTATAATTGAAAAGATGTTAAAATTAAATTTTTTTAAGACTTTAAAATTCTAGGACTTGGATACCAAGTCTTATTGTGCATTGTATAAAATAAAAATATTATCATCCATGCAATAATCTACCACAAAACAAAAATTTATAAAAATAAAATAATAAGAGATAGTATTGGGAAATATGGAGTACTGGGATAAAAATGGCATAACCACATGAGAATTACTAAAAATATAGAAATAAATAACCACATAAGATAAATTGAGAACATGATACATTACATAAAAAATTACAAAATAAGAGTAAGATGATGGGGAAAATTTTAAAAATATATAAATATAAATAGAAGGAGTGATACAACTGATTGATATTATAGAGGAAAAGACAATATTGATATCATACCCTAAAATAAGAGAGGAAAATATAGTTAAATAAATCAATCTTAAAATATCAAAAGTTATAAATTATTGAGATGAATAAGAGGTTGTAAAGATACTAAGACTATGAAAAAAAGTGAGGATGTATTTCCACAAACATTTACTAAAATAAATGGAATAAAATAAGAGATTGGTACCATTAAAATATAGCTAAAATTATATGTAAAACCATTACACAAAATACCTAATAGACTGAATCCAAATGTTAAGGAGAAATTGAAGATTGAATTGGATAAAACATAAGTTGGTGGAATAATATCACCTAGTGAAGACATGGAATGGATAAGCCCTATGCTTATAAAAATATGAAAATTATAGAAATTCATATTGGTGTTTATTATATAGAGTTGAATAAGGTGTGTCTACATGATCCATTCCCAATACCATTCATAGAACAAATATTAGGAAGTTTTGAGGGATAACAATATATTTTGTTTCATCGATAAGTTATTTGGGTACCACCAATAATTGCACTTGAATATAGTCAACAAAACCAAAATTTTCATGGAATTGGGATTTTTTATGTATACATAATGCCCTTTAGGTTGAAAAATAATCCCATTATGCTAAGTACAATAATGGTGAATGTATTCAAATATTGTATACATGAGTTTATTGAATTATATCTCAATTATTGGATGGTGTATGGATTAATAAAATATCATGTTCATGTGTTGAGACTAGTTTTACAAAGATGTATGAAACTTAAGATCTCTATGGACTTAAATAAATGTATTTTCCCCACCATTTGGTTCATTTATAAGACATATAATATAAAAATAACCATTTATGGTATATCCAATCAAAAAGATAATTATAATAAATATACCACCACCCAAGACATAATAATAAGTTAGAACAATATTGGGTTATGCCAATTATCAGTGTCAATTTATTAGGAACTACACAACTATTAGTGCACTGATAATGGATTTATTCAATAAATAAAATAACCAACCTATGTTATGGTCTAAGTTAAACAATAATATTATAGATTCATTAATACTAATATTCCATTATTGGAATATCCATTTCATGTTCATGTGGATACTTATGTAATAGTAATATGAGTGATGTTAACATAAGCCATAGAAACATAGATAGTCCTACATCATTTGTAAGCAATAAATTAGAGAAAAGGCATAAATAAGTTACTCCACCACAAAAATGAAGAGACTTTTTATGGTTTACATAGTGCATAAATTTATAAATTAATTTTTAGAGACACAATTTATATTATTTATTGATCATGAGCCACTCAAATATTTGATAAATAGATAAATTATACAAGGAATATGTTTTCAGTGGTTAATGTTATTATAATAATTTGTGTTTAAAATTTGGTTATCTAAATAATGGTCCTGACTACCTATACCACATTATTACAAGAGAAGACTTATCCCAATTGAGGATGAGTTTTATGGAGTTCTTCTCTTAAAATTTTAGATAATTCCCAAGGATATGGAAAATAATGATAAATTTATTTACAAAGGTAAGATTTTGGAATAATATGGAAATTTTGAACATAAAATATTAATTATACAAGTATTCCTATTTACACTAATTGAAAGAAAATTGTCTTAAAAATGAAAAGATGAATTATTAAGGAGAGTATATTTACCACATGAATGAAATAAAATACTAATATAATCCCATGATGGGGTATAGGTAAGACACAAATTATGAGAGACTAATAGTAAAAGGATTATGCTTTCAAGTCTATGGTGGCCAACACTATTCAAAGATGCAAAAAAATATGCTATAAATTGTGACACTTGTCAAAGAGTGGGATAACCTAATGAAATATCTTAAATACCACTCCATATAGTTTTATCACTATCCCATTTTGAAAAATGGGCCATTGATTTCATTGGTCCTATTAAAATGTGTAAAGGAAGAGCAATGTTAGATTCACTATAACCACAATAGTATATTTGAAAAAATAGGATAAGGTGATACCCACAAAGGATTGCATAGCTAAGACTACCAAAAAGTTCTTATATGAGAATATTATCACATAGTTTGGATTCTCATTAAATATGCAAAGTGATCTGGGAAATCATTTTGCTAATAACATAATCATAGAGTTATTTAAATAGTTTTTTATCTAGTTTTATAGGATTACTCCCTACCACCCTCAATAAAATGGAAGTGTTGAGGCATTCAAAAAGGATTGGAGAAGGTATTAACAAATTCATGTAATACAAATATTGGATATTTGGAAACTAAAATATTTATAGTATTATGGGCTTAAAATACTACTTATAAAATATTAACTATGCATTGCCCCTTTTAGTTAGTATCTGGTGTAAAAGTGGTAGAACTAATGGATTATATACTATCAATTTAGAGAATACAAAAGACATTTATATTCAATGAGAAATATTCTTTCCAAAAAATATTTATATAATTGTAAAAACTTGATGATATAATATTCATAATAGTATATAACCAAACTCAAGAGAAAAGACACCAAAAAACTTGGCATGATAGACATATTAAGGTCAAGGAATTTAAAATTGAGGATAAGGTATTATTGCATGATAAAAATATATTAAATTAAAAAATAAAATGGTTAGGCCCATACACAATTGAGGATATACTATATTCATGATATAAAAAAATTGAGAACATATGTAAGCACTCTCACAAAAGGGTTTGTGAATGGACCCTGATTCAAACTATATACCATTGATAATTCTAATAAAATGTGATGATAAATAATAATGAAACTTAAGGGATGACTTTATCCTTCTAGTCACATAAGTCAAATGAGGATACTTGGTACTTATGATGGACATCTATGTACTTGGTCATTCATCATGTTACCCCAAACTAAGAAGACATTGTCCCTTTAGTCGAGTGAGTCAAGTGAGGATATTGTAATATCTTTTTCCATATATTCAAGTACTAGATTTTTTATCATGTCAACCATCATAAAGGAAATAACATGAAAAGGATAAAATAGGAAAAAATGAGAAGCTATATATATATATATATATATATATATATATATATATATATATATGAAATGAAATAAATAAACATAAAAACAATGTATATAAAAATGCTTTTTGAAAAAAAAAAGTGAAAAGGAGTAGGAAAATGTTAGAGCATTTTTGATAACTAAGTGGTAATTTAACCCTTAGCCTATACTTATAATTAATTAACTAATAATAATAGGTTATTTATTATCATGAGGTGGAAACCTCATGTAAATAAATAACCATATTATATTTATTTAATTATTTACTAATTTTTTAGTAAATTTTTTAATCGAGACATTAATTACTGAAGATTCATTTGGGATATTAGTTAATAGTCCCATTTATTTATTCGATATGGTTGGACCCATTATTCATAATTGTCACCTCCCTTCATATTTACTTATAAATAAAATTTCAACCCTATGGTGAAGCAACCTTGATATCTTGACATTTTGAAAGATATTTAAATTATTAAAAGGTTTGTGAAGACTTTTCTAAGAAGAAGTGAGAAGTTGGAGTTGTATTGGGGTAAATATTGTTTCTCTATTAATGAAAAATCACTTGGTGTATTTTTAAACTCTTTGAGGTTTTCCCATGGTAAAATATCATTTTCAGTGTGTTACTTTGATCTGTGCCTTGATTTGCAATTATTATTCACTCTAGATCTATCATGTGCTTTCACATTACTTGTATACATGAATTTCTTCATGGTAGTAGAGCCTAAGGACTATTTATACTTGACAAAGAAAGTTTAGTTGTAATTTGAGATAGTCTTTTTCTAAGGGTATTTTATAGATTTAATGTTATTTAATTTTTTTTAAAACTTAGAAAATACTCTTTGAGATATTTGATATCCATCCAATTACCTCAAATCTTTGGTTTAAGCAATTGAGATCATTCCCAAGCAACTTAAAGTCATTTTGCTGAAATTTTTTATTAGCCTCATCTTGTGGAATGCTAATTATATGGCCCTAAAAGGAGAAAAACATCAAAAAATTCATTCCTTAGTCTTTTCTTTATCTGTAAAGGGCCTTTCAACATGCTTTTGATCATTTATTGACATTAGAAGAACCAAATTGAGGGTTTTTGAAGTGGCTCCTTGTTTACCATCTTCCCTAGGCACCATAGTACTACTTGAGCATCTGGAGGAAATCCAAAAATTGTGTTTTATGGCCTTGAATTATCCCCTAAAGGTCCCAAATCCTTAGTTAGGAAATTACAAGGTGTTTTACAAATTTTCAGAGCTTGAGAAGCTTTATGTAGCCTTGTATAATTTTTTTTCTCTACCTAGAGTTCTAGAATTCCATAGTATGCTCTAAACAATTGGAAACCCTATTTTTTAGCCAAATATCAATTTTTGAGGATTTAGTTGGATTTATCCTACAAAAAATAGGAGGTCTACAAAATTTGGTGGTCTCTGAGAGTGTATTCCACATGTTCCAAGCTTTCCTGCTTCACTTGGAGTGCCTTTTTCAACCATAAACATGATCTAGGTAAGTAAAAAGTTTCTATAGTTGATAAAATTTATTTAAAAAATAAATATTTTTTTAATTCTAAATTTTACATAAAAATTAAAAAGGGGTCCCACCTTGGCTAATTTTTTACCAAAAATATTAGAACTAAAATTCCCTAATTACTTTCAAAATTACATGCATGTAACATATTTATTTATTTTATTATCAAAATCAGATTAAAAATATTTAAATATAATATCTTGCATTTAAATTATTGAATAAAC
Organism: Torreya grandis; assembly: GCA_037957365.1. Lineage (NCBI taxonomy): Eukaryota > Viridiplantae > Streptophyta > Pinopsida > Cupressales > Taxaceae > Torreya > Torreya grandis. Next base: position 800,670 of record JARHVA010001769.1, read on the forward strand.
TTGTAGATGAGTTGGTAGTTATAATTTTGGTAAAAACTTGCAAAAGAGAGGTCATGTGTTCAAAACCCCTTTTTAACTTTTTTTAACCTAGATTTGTTTAAATTTATCAAATTTAGTTGAAAATCAATTTATTTCAGTTTATTGGTTTGTGTACCTAGTCTCTCATGTTCGATATTTAAGTTAAACTTATCGAGCTTATTTTGACACTTGATCTAGTCTAAACCTAGGCAAGTAGAGTCATCTAACTGGTCAATATTTAGGTTTTGTCACATTCCAAATGCATTGGTGTGGTCATTTTTTTTGTTTTGAAAATTATTGTTATAGATTTTATTCCTTTTTTATTAATTATGTCTAGGTGGTTGTTGTGAGTGGGACTCTTTCAACACCTAGAACTGTGTAATATAAATTTAAATCTTTTTGATTTGGTTAGCATCTAAATTATATATATATATATATAGAGTTCCATGCTAAATTCATTTTATTTTGGAAATAATTCAAAAAACTTCATTTAAAAATGTTAAATCATAAAATTATGTTTTTTGTGACACCTTGCTTTGTCACAATATTATGAAAATTTCTTGCTTTATCAAGATTTAATTTGAACAAATAGTTTGAATTTACATTTTAAATTTGTTTTTTAATTATCAATAAATTTAAAATTAAAACTTAAAAGGTTGTTTCTTAATCATTTGGATAATGTCATTTTTAAAAGGAAGCTATGGCTTCACCTCATTTTTAGATAAATCCCAAATGCTTAATGTAAATAATTATAACACATGGAAAATCCATGTTAAAGATGAATTCATGGTCCTTAAATTATGGAATATTGTTATTGGGACTAAGAAAGCCCCATCTGAATCACATGTGACCCTAGAGGTTACCAATGCATCTCAACAAAAATCATAGGTAGTTATGCCCATTATCTTGCAGTGTTAAGGATGAATTCCTTCTCCACATTGGTAATCATGAATCTTCTTGTGAATATTTGAAACTCCTTGAATACATGCACAATGACACTCATCTATCAAAGATCATTAAATTAATTCTTGAATTTTTAACAACACATATGAAGTGTGATGAAAAGATTGTTAATTTTCTTGATAAAATTAAGAACATTGAAGCTCAGTTAGATGGATGTAATCATAATTTGATTCGAGATAAATTGATTTATTTTATCATTCATTTAAATATTCATGAAAAGTTTAGAAATTTTATTTCAATTTTGGTTTCTAAGTATCAAACTAAGCAAAATAACCTTAACCTTACCACCTTCTCTAATCTCCTGATTCAATAAGAACAAGTAATGAAAAATTTTGATTCTAAAGAGAATGCCACTCAGACACTTCTCACCTTAAATATTTTGTTTGATAACAACAAAAACCATATATCTAACCCTAATGTTGTTAAAGGAAAAAATGGGAACAAGAAAACTAGTAATAAGAATCATAAACCTAAATTCAATGGTAATTGTAATTTATATGGTGAATTTGCATATAGAAGGGAAACCTGTTATAAGAAAAGGATAGAATTAACAATAAATCTTTTAAAAATAACAAAGGGAAAAAATATAATCAAAATAAGTATAATAATCAAAACCCTAATCAAAATAACAAATAGGATTAGAATGATATTACTTTATACATTGCTTTATTTGCTTCAAATAAAAATGACTAGATCTTAGATAGAAATGCATCACACCATATGACATGCTTATCTTATATTTTGTATGATTTTAGAGATATCTTTAAAAAAATTTACTTAGGAGATAATTCATTTTTAGAATCAACTAAACATTGAAAAGCAAAATTTTCAAATATTGTTATTAATGATGTTTTCTATGTACCTAAGCTTAAAAAAAATTTGCTATCTTGTTCTTAACTTACAAATGATAATTTCATTGTAACATTGCTTAAATATAGATGGTCCATTATAAATTAATCTAGTTTCTTGATTTTTGAAGGTGTTTAAAAAAATTGTTTATATATCTTCTCTCTTTAGTTTGCATTTTTACTTTCATCACATAATAAAAATGAATCTCAGTGATGGCATGAAAGATTAGAACATGTTAATTTTATAAATTTACATTATATACCTATTAATAATCTTATTATTGGACTTCCTTCTTACTCCTCTCATTAGAAAACTTGTGAGGATTGTTTATGTGGTAAAAAACATACTAACCCCTTTCACAACAATCACAATGCAAATTTCTCTCATCCTTTAGATTTAATCCATAGTGATGTTGTAGGACCTCTTGAATTTTTATCTCTTAGTGGTTATTTATATACTATTACATTTATTTATGATTATAATAGAATGATCTAGTCTTGTTTCATTAAAAAAAATATGATGTTTTGTCTAAGTTTAAAGAATTTAAAGCTTATGTTGAAAATGCATTTGATTTTTCTATTAAGAGATTAAGAACTGATAATGATGGAGAATATGTTAGTATAGAGTTTGATTTTTTTACATTAGTTTTCATATTTGAAGGGAACTAATAACTTCATATTCCCCTCAAAAAAATGGTATTGTTGAAAGGAAAAACTACACAATCATAGAAATCGATAGGACAATGTTGTAATCTTCAAATGTTCTGAAGTTATTATGGGTTGAAGCCATGAACACTATTTTTCATATTCTGAATAGAGTCCCTACCAAATACTTGCATCTTTTTACCCCTTTATAAATTTAGAATTGAGTCTCATCTTAAGATTTTTGGTAAACCTGTTTCTATCTTTGTCCATAAAGTTAAAAGGAAGAAGCTTAACCACACTTCTTATTGTTGCATTTTTGTAAGATATGGAGGTAAGCCAAAAGTTTTAAGAGTGTTTGATCCCTCTATATGTTAGATCATTGAGAATAAGAATGTTTTTATTCTTAAAAAATATTTTTGTGAGCCTTTATGGATCCTCCTCAGTGTTCTTCTATTGATGAACCCAAATCTCATATTTCTCCTTATGATGAAACAGATGCCCTTGAATAAATTGATCTAGTTATGGATAATTTAGAATTTGAGGAACAGCTTGAGTTTCATGTTCAATCTAAAAGAACTAAACATGTATAATCTTTAATTCAGTCTTATAATATTGATAACCTTAATAAATTAACTAGAAGTCAATATTTTTATCATGCATTAATGACTATGTATAAGTGTGAACCTCAATATTTTGAGGAAGCCACTCAAGATGATAGATGGAATGTTGCTATGCAAGTTGAATACAATATGTTAACTAAAAATCAGACTTGGTATCTTGTCTATCCTCTACGTAAAAGGCATATTTTTAGTTATAGGTGGCTTCATAAGATCAAATATAATTTAATTAGTAAAATTGACAAGTTTAAAGCTAGATTAGTTGCTCACAAGTTTACTCAAAAACCTAGGATTGACTATGTTAAAACCTTTGATCTTATAGAATAAATGAATACTATTAGACTTATTATTTCTCTTGTAGCCCAAAATAGTTGGGTTATCCATTAGATGGATGTCAAAAATGCATTTTTAAATGGTGATTTAGAAGAAAAAATCTACATGACTCAACCTAAATGTTTCATTGACCATAATAAAATATATTATATATACAAGTTAAAGAAATATTTGTATGGTTTAAAATAAGATCCTCGAGCTTAGTATTCTATAATTACTTGTTATTTCAAAGAATTAAGTTTTTATAACTAGTATTCAAATAATGATCTCTTTGTTGAAGTTGAAAATGGTCATTTGATTCTAATTATATTATATGTTGGTGATTTGTTGATTAGTGGAGATCTAACTAGTTTAATTCATAAACATAAGGATAAATTAAGTCAAATATTTGAAATGATTGATCTAGGAATTCTACATTATTTCTTAAGAATGGCTATATTTTAAGATAAACATTCTATTATTATATCACAATCTCAGTATTCTCATTATATTATTATTAATTTTAATATGCTTGATTGTAAATATTCTTCTAATCCTATTGAAGTTGGTATTAGAATTAATCCCAAATTTGGATTTGAGAAATATTACACTACTTTGGATAGACAAATTATTGGAAGTTTGATTTATCTAACCATTACTAGACTATATATTTCATATGTTATCAGTGTTGTTTCTAAATATATGCAAGATCCTTATTTGGATCATTAGAAATTAGCTAAATGTATTCTTCATTATATCAAAGGAACAATTAATTATGGTTTATTTTATTCTTCTATTGATAATTCTAAATTATATGGTTATTGTGATATTAACCATGTTGGTTATACTTTAGATCAAAAAACTACTTCTAGATATGTGTTTAAGTTTGGTACATGTGCTATCATTTGGAGTAGTAATAATAAACATATTATCTCTCTCTCTTCTATAGAATTAGAGTACAAAATTGCTATCGAAGATGCCAAAGAAGCCATGTGGCTATGAAGGCTATTGGGAGAACTTCATTTGGATGTTTTTTAGAGTACCATCTTTTATTGTGATAATCAAAGTTGTATATCTTTGATGAAAAATATAGTACAACACCAAATAACTAAACATATTAAAGTTCATGTTCATTTCATCTGATAGAAAGTTTTCAATGGTGATATTAATATATGGTTTTAACTTATAGATGAACAAGTGGAAGACATATTCATAAATCCACTTGGTGTTACCAAGTTTTGTTAGTTTCATGCAATGTTGGGCCTCTCAGAGTTGTCATTGAGGGGGAGTGTGTATGATAATTCTATCTCCTAATGGCCATTTATTACTTATTTTTCTCTATACTTCTCATTTGTAAAGCATTGTAAAAAATTTATGTGAAAACTATTTTTATTTAAGTAAACTTTGTGTGGAAGTTTACTTTTTTACCCCAATACATTAAAATCATAATTTATAATGGAGGTAATTATATTATAAAAGGCTCCAAATATGCTTAGTGATTTTTTCATGAGAAACAATGAGATGTAATCCCACAATCATGCTAGCTTAAACTTATTTTTGAGTAGTTTATGGATTATAATTCCTTTTGTCTCAAAAGGTGACTTTTGACATGATGAAGATTTTTTAAAGTCTTTCAAAAATTTCACGTAATATAATTCCTTTATGGTTACTATGGCAGTTATTCCCACTTAGCATTAAGGGGGTGTGCTAAAGCATTTCTAATAACTAAGTGGTAATTTAACCCTTAGTCTATACTTATAATTATTAGAAAATAAAAATAAGTTATTTATTACCACGAGGTGGAAACCTTGTGTAAATAAATAACCATATTATATTTGTTTTATTATTTACTAAGTTTTTGTTAAAATGTTAATTGGGACATTAATCACAGAAGGTTCATTTAGGATATTAATCACTAGACCCATTTATTTATTCTAAAGGGTTGGACTCATTATTCACAATGGTAACCTCCATTCATATTTACATATAAATAGGTTTTTAACTCTATGGTGAAGCAACCTTAATATCATGAAATTGTGTGAGATATTTGAATTATTAAAAGACTTCTGAAGACTTTTCTAAAAAGAAGTGAGAATTTGGATTTGTATTGGGGTAAATATTTTTTCTCTATTAATGAAAAATTGCTTGGTGTGTATTTACCTTGTTGAGGTTTTCCCATTGTAAAATATTATGTGTAGTGAGTTACTTTAATTTGTGTTGTGTTGTAATTATTATTCACTCTAGATCTATCATGTGCATTCATATTACTTGTATACATTATTATTTTTAGAAAAAAAATAGAACCTTAAAAAAAAAGATAGATAGATGAGAAGATATGAGAACATAAATAGTACAAGTTTTTATGGTAATGATATTGAAATAATGGTAAATAAAATAAAATTTTAATGGAACAATGTAGTTATGTTTGTCTCCATAAAAACATATATCTTGTAGGTTATTTTAAAATAAAGAACACAACTAAATACAAATGGCTGGTCAGCATGAACTACAAAAGAGTTAAAAATAAAAAATAACATAATGAAGATAAGGATGAAAGTAATGAAGGTAGGAGTTAACATAAGGGAATTCAAGGAATAAAGTAGATGAAATAGGTAAAAATAGATACAATAGATAAATTTAAATATTAACATCACTAAAATTTCATGATTAATAGCTAGATTGGGAGCATTATAAAACAAGTGTTTCCCTAATCAAAGAATTAGATTTTTTTTGCTAACGAGTCTTTTTTAAAATTTTGCATGAGGAAACAAGACTCTTTGTAGTTTTTCTCTTCAACACAAAAATAAAAAAATAGAGGTAACCCAAGCTGAAGCTATAGATAAAATTAAGTATCCCAAATTTAAGAAACACTCAACAAAATCATAAACTTTGGGTCTTTAAGGTGCATTTTCTATTGTTATATCTTTGGTATCACACTCTAAATATATACACAAATACATTTAGTTACACTTGGTATATATTGACCACATAACAATAGAACCTAAGAGGAGGGAAATGATGTAAAAAAATCCATAAACCCAACAATTGGAATATGCAATAGATTATAAGATTATTCCAAAGATGAAACTAAGTGTATGGATCTGGTTCATCTACTTTTGATTGATAATAATAACTATACATGTATTACTTATTAGGGAACATGAATATGTCCTGTAACTAGATTAACCCTATCAGATAACACCAAATGCCATACATACAGTGATCAAACTAATGAATAAAGGGTATGTTACTCAAAAGTATGATGAGAATAAATTTTTTAGCATAAAACCAATGGATAAATTTAGGGTCACAAGTTTCAACTTATGAACCTTCTTAATTCAAAAAATAAAAGACCATAAGGTACACTATCTTGTAAAATCAATTACATGGAAGTTGTACTATAGAAATAGGAATAATTTAGCAACTAAAATTAGTGTGAAAATAAAATGGGATATGGTTACTAGTTGGATGAAATATTTCTTGGTCCTTAAAATGTATGAATAATACTAGGATAACCTCTACAATGTTTAAAAAGGTACGCATGATTTCTTATAGGGTTATATAGTCCTAGTTTTAGTTACGTATTTCATAAAAACTATTATATGACACTAAGGGTTAGTTTAGTGGGACCCTAATACCCATGTATGATGAAAAATAAATAATTCACTATAATCTATACCTAATGTATAAGAGGAGGTAATAAACTTTTTTGCATGTGAGATAACAATTAGAAACATGTTAGCTTTTCAATACCTACTGTCCAAAGTAATAATTCTAAAATATTTCATAGAAGTCACAATTTTAGTGGATACCTATAATGATTACATAACACCATTTAATATTAGATTTTTACAAATTGTATCTCCTTTAACAAGGTTAGTGATAATTATATTGGGGTAGTTATTATTGTAACTCAAAGATTAACATTAGATCCTAGATTGACACAATTTAGGAGTGAAGTAGGAGCCAGTTATCAACTTATTACATAAGATACATTTCCCAAATTATATATTCTATTTGTAGTTAAAATACATGAAATACCATCACTACAAGTATATATGGGAATCTCTTAGATAAATCCCAAACTACACAGATTATACTTGTTAAAAAAATAAAAAATAAAGTTATAAACACTAGTTTATAAATAGGAAGAAGACACTACCACATTTTTATTCAAGGGTTATAATTATAGTGAGGTGTTGGGAGAAGAATAAATAGAATATAATGGAACCATCTCATACTATTTGAGGGAAAATATATAAAAAATAGGAGAGGGGACCTCAAAAAAATTAAAAGAAAAATCTAGATAAAAGAAGAACAATAAGTGTCCCTTAAAACATATATATTAATAATACAAATACTACTAAAAATGAGTTATTGGAAATGATAAATAAATTATTCATGTAATCATCTAAAAATGACACTTGAGTGCTAAGAGTGTTATTTGATACAAACCATCCCTATCTTAGTCCTAGACCTATCTTAGGGCCTATTTAGACACTTATCCAACCTTTATGTGGGCCACATGCATCCTTAAACATCCCTAAATTAGTCTTAAACATTTTCTTCAACATCTTGTCCACTCATTCCTCAGGTTATACCACCTAGACACTAGCACCATAATTTAGATAGTACCACTAGTGGCACTAGTGTCTAGATTTGGGTATTATTTTCTTTTTCCTTTATTTGTCATAAACAGATATATTTTCAAAACAACAAACACCTAGGGTGAGCTTAGACCTCTTTTAATGAATGAAAAATTATTATAAAAATATATATGTACATGAATTTTATCCATTTATTCACTATAGGTAAATCATATGAAAATAACATAAACTAACTTAGAACAATCTATGCATAATCAAGGTTATCAATCCATATTGTTCCCAACTTATACATATAATCATTTACAGCCATCACAAGCTCATAATAATCATATTTCTAGTCTCAATCTCCACTCAAAATTACTTAAAAAATCATTCATATAAGATTCACTTGTACTTACACCAACACTTAGATGGGGAGAACTACATCAATCTTGATCCCTCCTTAGAGTATTGGTATATAGGGAACTCTCATCACATTAGGGTGTTAAGGATGTCTAGCTTACCCCACTAATATCACACTTTGACAGTTGTGCTAACATGATGCCCTAAAAACATGGAGGTTTAGGTTTTACATACAAAATTAGTTAAAATAGGTCACCTATAGGGAATAAAAACTCATGTACATATGAACAAGCTCAGCAAACTCAGACATAGGTACACCTAGAAGCTCAAAACAATTTTACACAAAGGACACTAGCACCATTGGTACTACTTTACAATTAGGTCACTAATATCTAATAATTTTTTGACACATAGATCCTATTCATGACACTTAGATAAACTCTTGTCCTAGTTTGTAGCCTCCATATCTTCCATCTTAGTTACTTACCAGCTAGTACTTATTTACATCATTTATTTCTATTTTAGAAATGTTAAACTAGGTAAATTATGTTATAAATTAGAGGTTGTATTTATTGCATATTTATACCCTAATTTAATATACTCAGACCCTTTAAAAACCTAGGACTTACACTCCATAACCATAAGAAGTTAAATCATTTATCAAACCTAGCTTAATTCAAATACTACTCAAAACCTAACCCTATATGTTATTAGGGTTTGTATCCTTCTTTTTCCTATTTTATTTGGTTATATTAAGCATTTTATATTAAATACATTATATTTTAGCATCCTTATTTCACTTTATTTACTATATACCATCTATAAAATTTATCTCTCTTCCTTTATGGAGAAGTGTTAGGCTTAGCAACAATCCTATTATACATACACCAATTCCTTATATTTGAGCTTTTACCATAGACAAGGATGAATTAAAACCCCCATAATTGATCTTTCACACCTTAATTATGTATACTTAAATGACAATGCATTCAAAGATGATCATTACAATCAAGATCAAGATGATACACAAGATGGGAATTGGAACACTCTCCCCCCCACTTAGCAATGAAAATATTATAGTCAATAAGGATGAGATTTTGTAGAGATTTAGAGATAAAATTTATTAACATAAGCATGATCATTTATATATTATACAAGCCATAATGGAAATAATGAACAGATTAAATAATGGTCAGCGTTATACTCACCCGAAAAACAATATTTTTACACCTACATTGGTTGTAACTCAACTTTACACCAACCTATTTTAACTTGACAACCTTCAATAATAGAAACACCTCATATGGTTAGTTCCTCCTCTCTAGATGGACTAACCCTTCTGCATAATATTCAATCTTGTTGGGGTATGATTCTTATTATTCTATTTGAAGCATTTTATCATCATTGATATCAAATTTAAGACAAATTTTAGTTTTGCAAAGGTTAGAGTTGAGGTCATGCATGGAGTGATGATATGTGTCAAAGAAGTCTCATGATAAGAGAAAATTTGAAGGAAATCTATTGTCCCTTTGATGAGAGAGAATTTTAGGGTAACCTAGTAATTTCTTTGAGTTTTTTGTCATGTGAAATTCAGGATCATGTTACAAGTTAAGTTACTATTATGTACTAGGTGTTTGAGAAGTTTAGTCTAAACCTAAGAAGAGGTGTTTGCATAAAAATGAAGAAAATATTGTTACGATTTATATTAGTACATGCATAATATTCTACACAAATCTATGTAAACATGAACAACAGGCAAAGAAGACTTCATATGAGTTTCAAGGTCAAGTTTTGAGGCTTAGGCCTCACATGGAAACTTAGTAAGAATTCATACCTCACATGGAGACTTAGTAAGAATTCATAGGCCTAGTAGCATGTTGAGGTAATCATTATGATAATTTTGTGATGAATTTTGATAGTGTATGAATATTATATGAGGAATATATTCCATGTATATGATATTTTAAATCATTTCGATAAGTTTTAAGGTATGTTCATGATCTAATTATGGCTGGCAGTATAAGGCCTAATACACAAAATGGTGTATAGTGTCCTAAAAAGAGGTAAAGATAATATCTAAAGGTTACATATATATTGATAGAATTAAAAGAGATGTGATAGGTTGTTTTAAGTGTGTTTAAAAAAATTTAGATTATTTATTGAATAACAAAGCATGAAATCTGGTGATAAAGTCTTATGTGTGCACAAAATGGGGTGTTTTAGACACAATAAGGAATTTATTATGCTTGTTGGCATGAAAAAACTTTGCATGATATCTAGATAACTTTAATAAAAAAAATTAATCTCCCTATCTTAACTTTATTTGCATTGGGTTTGGATTTGAGGGGTAATCATTTATGAATAATTGTTAATAAGGGAAACCAATCAAAACCCTCATAATGACTTGACATGAAATATATTATCATTTATGGATCATAATGGTTTTTTGACCTATTTTTATGTTTTAAACATGTAAATTTTTCTTCCAATATTCTTTAGGTGGTTTTGGTCTATCTTGACAATAAGTAAAAGCTATAAGAACCCCTTGTTTTTAGGAATTTTAATGTAGGGGGTAGTGTTGACTAGGTCAAATCATGAAAATGGATGGAGAATGATGTGTAATACTTATTTTTTATTAAAATTAATGTTTATTATCATATTTAATACCTATAATTTTCTAAAATGGTCATATAAGTTGGCCTATTGCTAAACATGCTTAATGAGCAAGATAGTGAGAAAACTAGCTGAGAATGAGAATGAGATTAGGGATTAGTTGTAAAGGACTAGGGATGTATCCAAATCAATGTTGTAATTATTCAATACCTATTAATCCTATACCATTTTTTTATAATTTTTTATTTATCTCATACTTAAGCAAAAGTTGTCATCAAAATGGTTTGTCTAAACAAAATGAAGTCTATGTAGAGTGAAGTTGTAAGATTGGACCATAAGACCAATATTGATATATAACCATGAAATGTATATTTTTAAATTTTATATAATTATTTTAAAATTTAATTTAAACCCATTTTAATATCATAAAATTTCTAACATATGTGCTCTAAGCCTTAGTTTTCATGACTGTGTTTTTAATGCTACGGGTAGTTTTTTGTGTGTGAGTGAAAATGATGTTCCTAAGTCATTTTACACTAATTTAAATAAAAAATGTTCATAAATATGTTATATAGTTCTCCTAGGTTCATTTTAATGTATTTATGTTCATGATAATTTCCTGATCAAGTATGGGAAGTCATATGTTCTTGATTGTATGTTAACAATGTTTGGTGGTTTTGAGTAAGCCTTGTATAAGAGTGTCCTTGAGGTGTTTTGGTATGTGTTGTGAATGAAATATAATTTTGAGATGTTTTATAGGTAATTAATATAATATTAATTTATTTTATTTATTATTTTATATGGTAAAATTTATTGCATGCATCAAATTTGTAAGATAGACTTTCTGGCAATAAGAAGGCCTAATTACGAGTAGACCTAATTATTGATTCAAGGAATGAGAAGAGACAAATGGTGTTGTGTACATAATATGATATTATCATGGGTATATAAAAGTTAAATATTAATTTTTTCATCTATTTTTGAAGGCTCAAAGTGTACCAAGGAGGTTCAAGTGAAACATGTGCTTAGAGAAGGCCTAATTGCATTAGGTCTCTATTAGGCCTCATGATGGTTCTAGCCCTTAAAGGTAATGACCAACATATTTAATGATTTTTTCACTTATGAAACATGTTTATTGATATATTTAAAGTATTATACATTTTTTTGAAGTTTTTTGGCTATAAAATATGTGTAAGATCAAGAGTTAAGTATAAAGACAAGGCCTAATAGGCCTATTTTGACTAGTTAGAGAATTGATCATGTGAGTGAAGGATATAGAGTTTTGGAGAATAGTTAAAGGAATTTAAGATAATAATAGAGTTATGATTAATATTAAATTAATATATAAATATTTTATATATTTGTTTATTAAGGTCATTTAACGTAATCTTTCCAAAGCAAGGGTTAATTGCGCGAGAAGGATTAAGAGGGCATTTGAAAGAAACTAAAGAGTAAGAAGAGTAAAATAAGGAGGTAATATTCAGTTGAGTGAGAAAAATGTGTCTCATTGTGATCATATATATAATTTATTATATTTTTTTCTTGGTTACCTAAGGGGTTGGATCCTCCTTTTAGGTTAAATCCTGCTAAAGGACTAGTTGAGTTGGAGCTTGATTAGTAAGGGGTTGGTGCTCCTTGTGGGGTTAGTACCTCACTAAAAGTTTTATTCATTACCTATATTAAAGTATTAAAATTGGTTTTTTAGTGTTTTTTTATTACCCTATAGGTTTTTTGACATATATCTCATGTTATTGTGGTGTTTTCTTTCATATATGCTTGTGTATGCATCTATTGATGCATGTGAGTGAATGCTTCATGAATGTTAATTGAAATTGGAAAAAAAAATTAATAAAATTTATTGACCCCTGATCTTATTATTTATAATTATATCATTTGGTATTATATTAGGTCCCTCAAAGAATATATTATAACCTAAATGAGATTTTAAGCAAGTAAAGATGGCTAATCAAGCACATGGTAGTTTCTCTACAAGCAAAGACCTATTATTTAATGGATCAAATTATGATTTTTAGAGTGTCAATATGAGGACATATATGATATATCAAGGTCATGATGTTTGTAAATTAGTCTTGGATGGATATATTTCACCCCCTATTCCTCCTACAGATGTATCAAGCAAGAAGGCTAGTGACAATAACTCAAAATCAATTAATGGTATTATGTGTGGTCTATCAGAAGTAAAACTTGTGAAGTGATGAATTGTATGTCTAAAAAATAGACATGTGAAAAGTTTAATAATATTCATTAGAGAGACTCCAAGACCAAATTGTCTATTTAAATAACCATAAAAGATATTTTGAAAGCCTAAAGATTAATGAAGATGAGACCATTGCAACCTACTTGTTAAATGTTGATGAAGTGGCCAACATCATAAGAGGTCTAAGTGAATATTTGAAAGAGTTTATTGTTTTAAAAAATTTATTGAGGTATATAAATCTAAAATTATATTCTAAGGTATCTATTTTTAAATAAATGTAAGATCTAGACAATCTAGAGATGGATTAACTCATGGCACCTTAATAGCCTTTGAGATGAGGAGAAGTGATAGAAGACCTACAAAGAAGGAAGTTGCATTCAAGGCAGAAAAGAAGCCAAAATATAAGAAGACACAAGGTAATAAATTCAAAGATAATGATGAACCTAATATTGATGATGATGAGTTGATAGTTATGTTTTCAATAAATTTGAGGATAGGTTTAAGTAGATATAAGGGCAAATTGCCTTTTAATATTTCAATTATGGAGATATTAGAAACTTTGATAACAAGTTCCCTCATAATAATAATTCTAAGGATGGTTAAGATAATGATGATGATAAAATTTCCTTCATGTTTGATAATTTCAAGAAAATATTTAGAAGGTATGATGATAAGAATAAGTTTTTCAAAAAAAAAGTTTCTACACAAAGGAAAATTGCATTTCATCTAATGAGAGTGAGAGAAGTGACTCTAAGAGTAACCCTAAATATGATGGACCTGATGTCAATGAATTTATTTTCATGGTTAAAGAAACAAACTACTAAAATCAATAAGATTTTGTATTGATTGGAGGTGTTATTGGTGATTCAAATGAAGAAGGAGATGAGGTGGATTTTTAGGTTGAGTTAATGAATACTCTAGAAGAACTAAATATGGTAATGAAGAAGAATAGGGTAATGAGGTCACATATCAAATATTATGAAGATAAAATCAACTTTTTTAAAGCTAGATTAAGCAACAAATCTAAGGAATAATAGGAAACAGTCAAAAAAGTAGAGAGTTAACTTGACATTATGACTACAAGTCTAGAGGCCAAAGAATATGAATGTGCAAGGTATGTATCCAAAGTGAATTCCCTAAAAGATAAATTGAAACAAGCATAAAATAGGGTCAAATCCTTTTTGAGGTTTGAAACGAGTACCGATGACATAGATAACATTCTAATAAGTCAAAATACTTCTAATGACAAAATAGGCCTTGGTTTTTGTTAGAGACCAAAAGAAGAACAATAATGTGATAAAAAAGGTCAATGATCAAATAAAGATTGAGGGTATTGATATAATTAAGGATAATACTATCATAAAAACTAATACCATAAGGTATGCTAATCCTTTCAAGGTTATTGTTATTCATGTAACCAATTTGGTCATAGAGCAAGGCATTAGAGAAGGCCCTCCAAGAATGAATATACATGAAAGTATTAGGTAAGTCATCAGTCAAGAGGTTTGGGTCATGGTGTTTTTACATCAAGAGGAATAATATGTTCTAATTGTCATAAGGTTGGTCATATTGAAAAAATACTATAAGAATGATTTCTCAAGATAAAAAAAGCAAGTTGTGGCTCTTAGAGTACAAGAAAGAAGACAAGATAGTCAGTTGAAACCCAAGGAAGCTAAGTTTTATGACCAATTTACAATCCCAAGTGGACTATTTTCCATGGTGGACCCTAGCCAAGATGAAAAGGAGTGCTAATAATTCTCATTATTAGCTCAAATTATGGTTGAAGAAGTCAAGTCAAATAGATCAAGTCATAATGTTGTACAAATAGATATTGCAAAAGATAAGTCAAAATAAATATTCAAACTTAAGAGGATCATGAAGAAAGTTTAGTCCATCAAGGACATGGATAAATGAGAATATCTTGAGTTTATGTTATTCTAGTTCACTAGAGCAAAGGTGACTCCATTAAGCTTCATGGAATAAATAAGCTAGTAATCAAGAATCATGAAGTATGATCAGTCATAGGGGGAGTTTTATGGTCTTTGGTAAATTTTAAATTAAAGGTTTAGACAAGAGTATACTATATGTGTGATCCCAAGAGATAGGCCACAAAGAGTTTGAATAATGACTTGATCAAACCAAGTCAAAATTTTGAAAATGTCTTAAATTCTCATGGAGACAAGGGGAGCCAATCATGTTCCATGTGTAGGTATTTAATCTTGATCTAAGTTAAACTCATTTAAAAATAAAAGTTGTATTAGTTCAGGTCTAAGGATGAGATAATTTTTCAAAAACATGGCCCTTTGTCATTAATGTCAAAGGGGGAGGAAGTTCCTATTTGGTAGAAAGACTGATTATCAAAGAAACTTCAGCATGAGGTAATAATAATGATATACTATATTAGAATGTTTGCCATTAATGACAAAGGGGGAGATTGTTGAGCTATGATTCTTATTGTTTTCTTTGAATAATTTTTATTGTCAAGACAAATATCAATTTTGTCAAGGTCAGAGTTGAGGTCATGTATGGTGAGATTATATGTCAAACAAGTCTCATGACAAGAGAAAATTTGAAGGAAATATCTTGTCTCTCGAATGAGAGAGAATTTTAAGGCAACCTGGTAATTTTTTTGAGATTTTTTTCATGTTAAAGTCAAGATCATGGTACAAGGTAAGATATTATTGTGTACTAGGTGTCTTAAGAAGCCTAGTCTAAACCTAAGAAAAGGTGTTTGCATAAAAAACATAGCAGAGCTTGATTATTTTTGTTATTACATGCATAAGAGAGTATAAAAAGATATGTAAACATGATCAAGAGGTAAACAAGGCTTTATATGAGTTTCAAGGCCAAGTCTTAAGGCTTAGGCCTCACATGAAGACCTAGTAAGAAGGCATAGGTCTAGTATCATGTTGAGGTGATCAACATGAGAGTTGTGTGATGAAATTTGATAGTGTATTAATAATATATGAGGAAATATGGAATGTGTATGATGAATTTAAATTAGTTTAATAATTTTTAAGGTATGTTCATGATCTAATTATGATTGGTAATATAAGGCCCAGTGTACAAACAGACATATAGTGGCCTAATGAGGGGTCAATATCATATCCAAAGGTGACAAGGATATTTATATAATTAAAATAGGTGTTATAAGTTGTTTTAAGTTTTTTTTAAAAAATTTAGATCATTTCTTGAAATAGAAATAATGAAAACTAGTGATAAGGTCTTCTATATGCACAAAATGGGGTGTTGTAGACCCGAGAAGGAATTTCTTGTGATTGTTGGCATGTGAAACCTTTGCATGATATCATAATAACTTCATGGAAGTTTATTAAGTTATTTATATTTATTTTCATTCCATTGGTTTTGTATTTAAGGGGTAATCTTTTATGAATGATTGTTAAGAAGTGAAACCAGTCAGAACCCTCATAATGACCTGATAAGAAAGATCTTGTTGGTTATGGCTCAAAATGGTTTTTTGAAATATTTTTATGTTTTTAAAATTTAAATGACTCTTCCAATTTTATATAGGTGGTTTTTTTTTGTCTTCATAGTGAGTAAAAGCTACATGAAACCCCTTGTTTCTAAGAATTTTGATATAGTAAGTAGGGTTGACTAGGTCAAAACATACAAATGGATGGAGGATGATTTGTAAGACTTATATTTTATGACCAGAAATTTTTTTGAGAAATTTTATAAACTGATCATAGAAGTTGGCCTATTGCTAAACATGCCTAATGAGCAAGATAGTCAGAAAACTAGGTGAGAATGAAAATGAGATTATGGATTGGATGAAGAGGACTAGGGATGGATCCAAATGCATGGGTTAATTTTTTAATACCTAGTTATCCTATCTCCTTAGTTCATAAGTTATTATTTTTCTCATACTCAATGAAAAATTTGTCATCAAACTAGTATGTCTAAACACAATGAAGTCTATGTAGAGTGAAGTTATGTAATTGGTCTGTAAGACCAATATTGATATATAACTATGAAATATATATTTTAAAATATTATATAATGATTAATAATTTTCATTTAAAAACATTTTAATAAATATAAAAGTGTTCACACAAGTGCTCTAAGCCTTAGTTTTCATGACTATATTTTTGATGCTACAGACAGTTTTTTATGTGTGAGTGAAAATGATGTATTTGAGTAATTTTACACTAAGTTGAAAGATATAATGTTAAAAAATGTTTTATATAGTTATAATAGGCTCATTTTAATTTATTTATATTCATTATAATTACTTGATCAAGTATGTTAAGTCAAATGTTCTTAACTGTATGTTGACAGTGTCTGGTGCTTCTGAGTAAGCCTTTTGCAGGAGTGTTATTAAAATATTTTGGTCTATGTGGTGAATAATTTAGAATATAGGGATATTTTTGAGTTAATTAATATTATATTAATTTATTTTATTTATTTTTTATAATAAAAAAATTATTACATGTATCATATTTACAAGATGGACTTTCTGGCAATAAGAAGGCTTAATTGCGAGTAGTCCTAATTAAGTGGTCCAAAGAGTGAGGAGAGCCAAATGATATTTAGGAAATAAATTGAGATTATAATGGATATATTAAATTTAAATATTATTTTTTTCATCTATTTTTGGATTCTTCAATTATTACAAGGAGTTCTAAGTGAAACGTGTGCCTAGAGAAGGACTAGTTACATTAGGTCTCTATTAGGCCTAACGATGGTTTTGGCCCTTAAGGGTAATGGAAGACCTATGAAATTATTGTTTCACTTGTGAAACATGTGTATTGATATATTTAAATTATTTTATAATTATGGTAAGGTCCTTGGATGACCAACATGGGTAATATCAAGAGTTAAGTATAAAGACAAGGCCTAATAAGCCTATTTTGACTAGTTAGAGAATGAAGCATGTGAGTGAAGGATATAGAGTTTTGGACAATAGGTAAAGGGATTTAATATCATAATATTTGTGTTATTAATATTAAATTAATGTATAAATATGTTTTTACAAGTTTTTAATAAGGTCATTTTACCTAATCTTGTTAAAGAAAGGGTTAGTTAAGCGTGAAGGCTTAAGAGGTTATTTGAAAGAGATTAAAGAGTAAGAAGAGAAAAAAATGAGGTCATCTTAAGTTTATTGAGAAATATGTGTCCAATTTTGATCCAATATAAAAGGTAATAAATTTGGTGTTTGGTTACCTAGGGGGTTGGAGCCTCCTTGCAAGTTGAAGCTTGTTGTAGGACTAGTTGAACCGGTGCTTGACTAGTGAGGGGTTGGTGCTCATTTTTGGGTTGGTGCCTCACTAAAAGTTTGATATATTTATTATATGATAGTATTATAAGTTTTTTTTTGTTTTTTTTAATTCCCCAAGAGGTTTTCCCACATATATCTCATGTTATTATGGTGTTTGCTTTCCTAGATGTTTGTGTATGCATTGATTGATGTATGTAAGTGAATGAATGATTAATGAATGTTAGTTAAAATTGGAGGAATATTTTAATAAAAATAATTCATGCCCATCTTATTATTTTTACTTATAACATATATCTATATGCTAACATGTTACATCTTAAGTAGGGTGCTACTAGGCCATTCCATGCCTTGGATTATCATGTTCTCTTACATATACCTTTGGCACATCACATAGTGAAAAATACTTTACCATTTAGACTCATGACACCTAAGATTAATTTTTATGATGGTAAGGGTGACCCATATCACCATATATGATATTTTCATTCAACATTTTTTGACTACATTTCCAATTATTGGCTCCATATTAAGTTGTTCCCATATAGTTTAAAGGAATATGCCTTATATGGGTTATATGATCTTCCAAATTAGTTTATCAACACATTCAATCCATTATTTCTTTTTTTTGGCACACTTTTCAATTAAAATCAGTGATAAGATCTCATATGATCAAGTGGCATAACTTAAGCAAAATCTAATGAGCCTATTACAGAATATGTCTTGTGATATAAAACTATATTGTCAAATATGACTAGCCCCATAGCATATAGAGAGCTCAAGACATATTAAAATAGTGTTTACTACCAACACTTCATGAATATATATTTTTCAATAATTTTCCAATCCTCATATATTTATGCCACACATTGAAATAAAGGTAAGCCAAGCTTCTATATATAGGAAAATTAAAATATGCAAGCAGATCAAAATAAATGACTAAGAGTTATAATAATCCTCCATAAAATTAAAGAGGAAATAAAAACAAAAGTGATCAAAAATCCATAGCTAACATATATACAGAGACACCTCCTCACTTGCTTTTACTAGATCCTCCATGGAAAGTTTTTACCAACCTTCCATAATCACTGACACAAATTTTTCAACTCCTAGAATTCAATGTCATATGTCTCCCTCCCATAAAAGAGGTTGATACAACATAACCTCTTCCAAAGGGATATGGTTTTAATGCATTATATGACTATTATAGGGCACCAAGACATACTAAAAATTGATGTATCATATTGAAACATAAGATACAAGAATTGATAGAGGTCAAATTCATTAATGAAGGAACACCAATAGAGGCACCCAAAGTTTAAAAACTAGAAGGTAAGGAATCTAAAATATTTTTAGATCTATTTCCAAAACATAAAACTAATAACATATGGGGTACTTCAAGTGTCCACTATATATATTAGTAAAATCCACCACTAGCATCATATAACACTACTATAGAAGATGCATACCCCCTACATCATATCATTGGTGTGTATCATACTATAGCATCAACTATTCCACACATCACTTTTTGAGAGCAAGAGATTGTCAATGATGATTTAGACTTATATGCACTCTTTTTATTAGCCTCCATTAATCATCATCCTATTCAGAGTGTTTTTGATAATATAAGGTGGCTAAACTAGGGGCCAAACCCTTACAAACAACATAGAAACCACAAAGGCAATCAACATAAAAGATACCTTACAATAGGAACGTCACATACAGTGATCTAACTGACATAGCAAAACCATAGTTATAAACTAATATAGGAATAAAAGAGATATAAAGTATCAAGAAAGAAAGAAATAAGGAGGCAAGATCTCTCCTTACTTAAACATAGATTTAATGAGGTCATCCAATTTCTCAGTGTTATCCACTTTGTCAGCACAAGTAGTAGCACCCAAGTCTTGCAGCATGAACATGATTAGGAGAATAGAATTTTGGAGCACAGTAGAAAATTTTTGTTCTAGTTTTTGAATGTGACCCTTTAGGATTGCAATTTTAGCTCCCAATCTAGCCTCAGTAGCGGTTTCATCATCATCTTATTCCACAAACATCTTTCCCACTTTGTCAGCATTTTCCACAAAGTCAGCATCATCCTCAATGGTAGCCTCTAAATATTTGGTCTCCTACTTACCTTCAGTATCCTCAAAGATTTATTGAACATCCAAGTCCTTGATTTCATCATCCTAAGTGGCTTCATCTGAGGCTCTCTCAGAGTAGTCGATAAGCCTAGCCTTGGGAGTAGGTTTGCCAGTAATTCTCCCTGACTGCCTAACTCCTGAGGAGAGACCCTCCTTAATGGCCTTAGTAGATAAATGGTAATTACTTCCTTGACACCTAGGGGTCTTATAAGGATTTTTATGGGTCCCCAAAGTAGTCCCCATAGTGCCTACTTCACCAACATATGTCTTCCTCTTCTTGCACTTCATACTCACAAAAGAGCTCAAAATGTCTATGGGAGTCTCCTCAGGAGTAGAAAAGGGAACTTCTTTAGTTTTATTAGAGATAAGGGAAGGATAGGGCTCTTTGATAGCATCAGTAGAAATAAAATTAGAGTAAATTTCCCCACTATTTATTTGAATGTTCTTGGATGGCTCGAGGGCACAATGGAAATTATACAAATAGAAAATGAGGCCCTGATGAAGGGGGATAGGATTCTTATTAGGTTTTTTAGCCAATTTAGCTCTCAACCTGAGGAAAGAATACTTGAGGGAAGAAATAAAATAAAAAGGAAAGCTAATGTGATAATTTCACCTAAAATGATTCAAAAGGGGAAGATGATAATTGTAAAACCTGGTGAAACATCCCTCTAGAGTGAGATACTTTATGAGGATAAAACACATGCCATCCCAAGGCTCAAAAAACTTGGCTCGATCAAATCCCCCTAGTAAGGTGCAAGTTCTTCACCTTCTCCAAGAAATATCTTCTAACTAGAAAGGTTTACAATTTTTATTTTTCATTGCAATTTCATCCCCTACATTGACAAGCTAATAGCCATAGCTATCACATTTTTTGAAATCTCAAAGCTAATTCCCCCAATAGAGACTTGCCATTTTAGCCAAGACCTAGCAAATTGTTCAAACATGTTTTCATCAAAACCATTGAGCCTCTCCAAATAAGAGCTAATCCCACCCTCTTTATAGTAGTGCCAGACCACTGGGTTGTCTTTAAACTCGCAGCAAGAAACTAGTTCCGTTCAAATTCTATCACCACCCATGTTAGACTTATAGAATAAACTAGGAGAACCCCAAATTTTAACCATCTTATTTGTAGTAAATTCAATCCCTTGCTCAAAAATATACACAATAATGATGATATAACACATAATTTAGAGCATCATGTAGAGATGACACTTACTCATCTCATGCTTAAACATTATTTCCTTGTGATCTCCATAATGATGAAATAGTCTGTTCACCTTAACAAAGTGGTATAATAAATTAGAAATGATGATCAATAAAGTATAATAGGCCCCAAACTCTGAGATCCACATTGGCATCCTCCAAAAGGACTGACTAATGGAGATATCTTTCTAATATATCTTATTCATCCTTAACACATCATTTCCTTTTGAATGAGATCCCTAATATTTAAAGGGATACGATCAATTTGGCACCAACATCACCAATTTGAAAATTGTTGGCCAAGATTGGCACATGCATTGGCAACACTATTGCCCTCCCTATAAATATGTGAAATGTTGACTCTGGCAAGCTTCTGCAGGAGAATTTGTATATCCCTAGTGATATCTTTTAGCCTAATACCCACACTCGATACCTCATTAACCACATCTACAACCATTTTAGAGTCCCCCTGAATGCTCAAATTCCTTATACTAAGGGATATAGCCAATTTTATCCCCATAGAAGAGTAGTTACTTCATCATAGTTATTTCTTTGGTAGCCTATTCCACCAACATAAACAACAATCATCCACCCTTTGTCATTTCTTATAATCCCTCCCCCACTAGCTTTACCATTAGACTTAGAGGCCACATAAAAGTTAAGTTTCAACCAGTTAGGCTTCAAGGGATTCCATCTAGTATTAAGTCTCTGTAATATTTTATAATTATTATAAGTAGGAATAAGATTTAGTATCTTCCATTTAGCCATAATGTGTTCTTCTTCATGAGTTAGAGGTTTCTCTGTAGTGCGAATATGAGCAATAGTGACACGTTCCAATAGAGTCTTAACAAAATTATGAAAAACTTGAGAGGCATCTTTAGCAGTATCCCTAAAAATTATATGGTTGCACTCTTTCCGTAATATCCATCTCAAATAGGGTAGAGTTTGTTTCCATAACTCAAGGAGCCAGGGATGAGAAAAGGTAGGGTTCCAGCTGATTATGACTTCCTTAAGGTCAGAATTATAGACCCACTAAATACCAAAATTATTTAGGATTATGTCTCAAAGTTCCTAGGCAAAATCATAGTGTATGAAAAGATGAGAAATAATTTCCTCCTTTGAGTAGCATAAATAGCATCTGTTGACTAGGGTAAACCCTCTCTTCTAAAGGTTGTCTTGGGTTAGAATTTTATTATGAGTATCAGCCCACCAAAACATGTTTATTTTTGGCATAAGTTTATGGTTCCAAAAAATTTTCCATATCTCCTTACTCTGAGCATCAAGAACCAATAAATGATAAGCAGACCTGACAAAGAACTAGCCATTCTTATTTGGCCACTAATACTATTCATCTTCTCATAGGAAGAGAGGGATTTTGACCCCCTAAATCAACTATTGAACATCTCAAACTCTAGGGGAGAGATCAAGTTGATGAGCACAATAATCCAATATGTTTTTCTAGCTCCTAATGCCATTATTATTAGCCATGTAATCATAAACTTTATCTCTAAAAAACTAAGTAGTAATATCTACAATTTCTTCTTAATCTCCTTGTGTGATAAGAGCCTTATCCTTTACCCAAATGTTATGCTATAATTTAATATACCTACCATTTCCCAATTTCCATCTAGTCCCTTACTTAAGAAGACTTCTAGCTTTCAGCATTATATTCCATATCATAGACCCCTAGGGTATCTCTACCTATTGGAGAAAGTTAGAACCATTATTACTATGCATGTATTTGGCATGCATGATTTCCCCCCAATCGTTATGTTTATGGATCAGATTCTTGATGATTTTGGAGAGAAGGGCTTTATTCATGCTCCTAATGGACCTAATATTGAGGCCACCATGTGATTTTGGAAGACACTTTTTCCCAACTGATCAAAGACATTCTCTATTTATCTTCCAATCCCATCCGTAAAAAATTTCTTTGAATCTGTTCCAATTTGATAGCAAGATACATAGGTATTTTAAAGAGAGACAAGAAGTAAGTAGGGATCCCTTATAGAGAGGCCCTAAGAAGATGCAATTTGCCTACACTACTGAGTATTTTCCCTTTCCAACTAAGTAGCTTACTCTGATTTCTTTCCAATATTCCATTCTAGAAACTTGGAGATACCTCTTTGACCATAAGGGGGAGGCCCAAATAGGTAGCAAATAGATCAGCTTCAGCAAGGTCCAGGATGTCAATGATTTTTTGTCTAAGGTCATTAAGAGTATTGAAGTACACATTGCTCTTTTAGAGATTTATTCTTTGCCCAAAATCTATGGCATAGTTATTTAAAATATTCTTCCATCTCTAAGTTTCAATCACTGAAGAGATGCCAAAAAAAATGGTATCATAAACAAACTACTACACAACCACAGGGGGAAGGTAGGAAGCAAGTTTGATGCCTAATAAATTTTTTGAGGCTATATTAGCTTGTATGTATCTCACAAGTGCCTCTGCCATTATGATGAACAAGTAAGAGGAAAGAGGGTCACCCTAGCGGATTCCTCTTGAAGAAGAGAAAAAACCTCTAGGGACCCCATTAACCAAGACCAAAAATTTAGTAGAAGAAATAATATTCCATACAAGGTGAGACATTTTATCATTAAACCCAAACTTCCTAATGACTTGAAATAGAAAATTTAATGAGATCCAATCATATGCTTTAGAAATGTCTAACTTAAGAACCATACCAGGGATTCTACTCTTATCCATGCAGTGAATAGTTTCATGAGTGGAGATCACAGCATCAAGAATTTGTCAACCTAAGACAAAGCCTTTTTTAGTAGGGGAAATAATTTTGTCTAAGAAAGGTTGGATTCTCATAACTATCACTTTAGTGCAAAGCTTATAAATAGTATTACACAGACTAATAGTTCTAAAATCTGAAAGGTGTGTGGGATGTAACCTTTTAGGAACTAGTATAATAAAGGTATTATTAACCTATTTTAAAAGTTTACCAATTCTGAAGAAGTCATGAAAAGTTGCAGTAAGATCCATTCTCACTATATCCCAATATTCTTGAAAGAAAATAGGTGGGAATCCATCAGGACCTAGAGCTTTGAAGGAACCCATAGAGAATAAAATAGCACGTACTTCCTCCTCAGATATAGGCCTTAACATCTCCAAGTTGTCTTCCTTAGTTATCAAATAGGGGATTTTATCAATGAATTGATTCATAGTTCTGACATTCCCATCATCATTAGTTTGTTCAATCAACAAATTATAGAAGAATATTCTAGATTGTTCACCTATCTCATTATCTTCAGTTATATTATTGCCATTTTCCAAACATAACTTCGTTATGGAGTTAGCCTTCATGTGTTCCATGGCTAAAAGATGAAAGAAGGCCATGTTCCTGTCTCCCTCTTTGAGCCACTAAATTCTAAATTTCTATTTCCAAAAAATCTCTTCTCTATCCATAAGATTCTTCTAGTTATAAATAAGAACATTCTCTTCTTTATAAGTGTCTTCTAAAACATCTCCTTGAGCAATCCGCTACTAGATATCTGTAAGTTTTATAGCTATGTTTTTCTTCTAATGAAAAACATGACCAAAGCTATATCTATTCCATCCATGTACTTCTTATTTGAATGCTAATGTTTTTGACTAATCTAAACATAAGAGTGCTCTAGATAGGAATTTTCCACCATTGAGCCACCAGTTGTCTGAAGTCTTCATGTTTAATCCACATGGATTCAAATCAGAAAGGGAAAGGGCCACGTTGGCTCCAATCTTTCCAACTGAGGAAGATAGGGTAGTGGTTAGACATAGTTGTAGGAAAAGCCTACAAATGCATATTATGATAGTCATCCCAGTTACTATAAATAAGAAACCTATCTAATTTAACTTGGATCATTTGGTCTCCCCTTCTTCTGTTAGACCAGGTGAAATTTTGATTTTATAATTCAACATCTAGCAATCCCCAATCATTTATAAATTCTACAAATTCAAACATGATGTTAGAGTAATCAATAATCCCAACATATTTTTTAGAAGGATATAACAAGGTGTTAAAGTCGCCAGCCAGCATCCATCTAGTGTGTGGGGTGTTAGTCTTAAAGCTACTCAAATTAGTCCACAAATATTGCTCAAAGCTCTATTATTAGGGCCATAGATATTAATCAGTGACCAGTTTAAGGAAGATAAAGAGAAGTTAATAATCAAAAAATTCTTATTAGAATCAATTAGAGATCCCTAAATTTTATCACTATTCCACGTAGTTACAATCCCATCTAAAGCCCCTTCAGCTAGAATGATGCAAAAATAAGACTTAGGCCATATGTAATCAATGATTTTCTTAAAACTCTCCTCATTCATCTTGACCTCTTGGAGTAATAAAATATCTAATTTATTATCTAAAATATAGTTTTTAACCTCAAACTATTTGGAAGGGCTGTTAAAGCCCCTCAGGTTCCAAATACAATTCTCATTTAGAAGATTTGAGGGAATGGGCTTTCAGTGTTTTCTGTTTACTACTGGCAATCTCCCATTGTCTTATTTCTCTTAGGATTGGTCTCCCTTGTTTGGAGTTAGTGCCAACATCCATAGATTTTTTACCTCTGCAGTTCTTTTTCTTTGAGGTAATATATTCTTCCTGCTCATTACCACTATCATTTTGTCTTATTTCACTTGTTAATGAAAAATTGGCTGACTGGTCACCTGCTTCTAAAGCATGGGAAGTATCTATGTTTGAATATAATGTTGTTTCTCTATTATTATCTACTATTTCTAAAGGTAGATCCAATTGACCATCTCTCAAAACTTTTCCTTCTACATCATCCCCATCTATTGGTTGGGAATGTATTTCCCCTTCTTCAAACATATTAGTTTGTTGGTCTAAAGATTTATCTATGTCTATTGCAACATTCTAAAAATCATTATCCATAACCTTCTTGTTATTCTCATCTATGACAGCTTTTTTTGCATTAACAGAGACCTCCCCCTAACCATTTTTTTCATAACCTTCTCAGTATTATTAGCAGTTTTTGGATTACCCCTTATTCCTTGACTGCTAGGGTTTCTAGATTTTGTGAGAATGATCCTCACCTTCAATAGGGGGATCATCTTTCTTTCCCATTTGCTTTGCCTTACATTGGGTCATTATATGTCCCTTTTTCTTACATATTTGATAGAAGGTGGTAGCATTTTTATAGATGATTGGCTGAGTCCAAATACCATATTTAGAGTTTAACTCTATAGATATGGGGAGGGTTTGATCAATCTCTACTTGACGCAAAACCAAGAAAAAACACATTTAGATTGAGTTTTGGTAGTATGATCTATAGTAACGTACTGGCCAATGGAGTTGCCAATAACCGTAAATATTTTTCATCCCAAAATTCCAATAGGAACCTTGACAACCTTACCCAAGTAGGAGTAGACTTGTTGAGGTCTGATTTAGGGTCAAACCCCAATTTCCAAGGGCACAAGGCAAGTGAATGTGGACCATAAATCCATGGTCATCTAGCAAGAATAGCAATCATATCCTCTCTATTCATAAATTTAAATAAGAACAAGCCTCTTGCCATAGCAGTGATCAAGACACTACCTTTAGTTCTCCATCAAGAAATCACCCATTTCCTAACCATCTCAATATTAGGATGAAAGGAGAAAAACTTACCTACCAGTGCCAGATCCATGGTCACCATGATTTCCTCAACTAGATCATCTAGGATAGTCAGGGACATACCCTTAGTGGAATCTTTTTTGACAGGAAGATTCGACATGTTTTTAGTAGAACACATCTTTTCCCGCATTAGCATTTTCTTCCAACCATTGGATGGAATGTCCTCTATCAATTTTAGGTCCCCAAAGACACTACCAAAGGTAGTAGCATCCATTGGATTAGGCAGCACTTAGAATCACTCAATAGTGGTTGGACTCATATAGCATTTGGTTTATTCAAATCATGACATTTATCCTAATGACATAGTTATTCATGGTTTTAGTGGCCATGTTTAGAGCTCCATCTAGGAGATTTTACTTCTACTATACATTTGACCAACACATGTGTCCACTAGATTCTTAGTAGTACTTAATGAAGGCACATTTGATGTGTTATTAAGTAGGCCATGTATAAAACAACTATGATTCATTATATCCATTGTGCATACATGTATCTAATATATACATGTTAATATGGTGGTTATAGTTGATTGTCTTACATATGACTATCCTTTACTTATCCCACAAGTAGTCATATTATAAAACCCAGTTATAGTTCCAATCATAGTTCAAATTAGTATACCATATAGTTTTTTTGATCTACTAATATAGGTGAGGTCTACTCCTATAGTGTTACTAGGTACTCATACTCTCCCATGAAGACCCTTGCATCATATATATGTTACACATTCTAGAGGGCCTCCCTCTACCCCTTTTCTTTTGATATCGATGTTATTGAGTTACAATGGTTATCAAAATAGGTCACCCATGATAGCTACAACATCGAATACTAGATGGATCCTTAAGACCCCTATAGTTCATAAGACATCCCAGTCAGCTTCATGAATTCCTAACACCACTTCATAGGAAATGATAGCCATAAATAAATCAGTATAGTAAGTTATGGGACCTTGGTTACATTTTCATATAGTACATAAGATTATTGTTCCTTTATTTTACATAGCCACATTAATAGTGAGTCTCCCATGAGAGTCATTGACTAGTATGTTCTTCCATTATTGTGCATAGTTCCTTATTTCTTGATCTTGTATATAGTTTCATTTTCATGTTACTTGTACATAGATTATATCCACAAAATACAAAAATAATTTAATATTCCAAAACATAAAAACATTCAAATATTTACTCAAAAAATACAAAATTATAGATTTTAAGCATTTCCATGTTTACACTTCTTATACTTTATAAACACTGCATATGATAGATATCTTAGTATAGTCAATTTTTATCATACATGCATGATTCACTTATTATTTTTGAGTGTTTGTAGATACTTACATGACCTAGGTATATTACACAAATCCAAATTTACTACTATCTACCCACTAGGGGCATATACATAGATACATAGGTTCCTCATTTGATACATTCACCCATTTTGGGGCTTCTTATACATAATTTAAATAACTAATTACATCTTTCTAAACTCTACATCACAAATTAATCATTGTTACATCTTTGTATTAATCATCCTACACCTACTCAACTTTTTTTGACTAATATTACTTTAGACTCAACTTATTTACATTTTTTACTCTTATACATATTTCTACCACATGGTCATGCATTCTTTCATTTATATCTTTCCTAGTTTATATTTGATTATATCCCTAGTTTATTATATTCAATGAAATTTGAGTATGACATTGCTCTATGGATATATAACACTAATTTTTATTGTATGTTTGTTTTGGACATGTGCCAATTTCTTTATGTGCCTTCATGATTATTTATGTGGACATTTAAACATGTCCTTCCATGTGTCTCTAAAATAACCAAATTGTTATTTTTTTATGTGTACATTTAAACATGTCCTTGTATGTCTTTGTTTCTAATATTTAGTGACATGTGCCCATGTCCCTTGTATTGTGTCCCCTTGGCTTACTTTGTGTACTTCATGTGTATTTTATGTATACTTTATCATATGCATCATGGCCACAACACTTACCTCTTGACTTTTAAACACTCAAATTTTAAATTCCATAAGGGACCTCATGCATCTCTCCTTCCTAATTGGGTGCCATGATGGACATCATGCCCCTTCCCCCTAGGTAGCTACTCGATTATTACAAAAAAATATTATTCATATGCATGGTTATATATATCTTGATATATTTATGAATTCTATATCTAACATACATCATACACTTAAAAATTATGCTCATACTATATTACATTATAATGTTATGTATGTAAATTATATTGATTTATTATGTAGATATCATATATTTTGTGGCTAACACACATTTTGCATAGATTTTTCTTTTGAGGATAATTATTGCATAGGTTTAACAACTCCGATAAAAAGATAGGGTATTCACATAGGTTTTTCATAGAGATCAAGCTATTTTAATTCACTCAAACTATAATTTTCATCACACAGACACAAAATATAGAAATTAGGTTTAGGAAAATACAGTGGGAAGAAGTGACAGACTAATTTTAGTTTCACAAAAATAAAAATAGTTAGACATTAGCACCCAAATTGGGACCCTAATGCCACCAGTGCTATTGTATAATATATGGCCCTATTGTCTAGTATCTTTAGTTTTAATAAATTCTAGATTGGCCAAAAAAGTCTAGTAGATATAGTCTAGGTTTACATAGGTTTAATTATAGCTTACTAATTTTCTTAGTTTAGCACATATTCATACTAGTTTAAATAGATTTGGGGAATCATGTATATCATTATCATTCCCATTTTAGTTTTATATACTTAAATACATATTATTACAACTCAATCTAGAATCCATATACTCAGATATCAGATTTGGGGGCATGTGCACTGCACATTATTTCCATATGCTCACTTACACACTAGTTGATTAGTTGGAATGAAAAAATCCATGTAATTATCTACATTATACATAATATACACCATGTAAAAATTTATACACTATATTTATACCTTATTCCATCTATAATGGTTGGTATCCTGAGTGGCATAGAGATGTCTATTATTCCTGAGTGGCCCAAATCCATTTTATATTTCAAGTTTTTTGAGTGGCATAAATACATATTATATATTTTAGTTACATCATTATATTTTAGTTTAGATTCATTTACTACACATGGGTAGGCAATTATGGATTCATAGTCTACTTTAGTTCTTGATCTACCTACATGAGAGGGTTGTACACACCATCGGTCTAATCTAAGATATTCACATGTCATGATATACCAAATAAGAGTGGTAAATTATGGAGTTAAAACTAGATTGAGTTCATGTGCCACCCACACATGGGGATTAAGAAAGATGTTATATTAGTACAAGTTATTCATTGATTGATCACTATCTACATGTAAACACACATGTTGTCACCATGTTTATACATTGGTTCTTGTACCCAGTGAGGTGTATTCATTCTTTTCCTATCTTTTGTCTCTTTAATCATTTTTGTCATTTGATTTTGATATCACTTAAGTAAGGACTAATATATGCATGTTTCATTTATAGTAGACATAATAGAATATGTTTCACATACTAAGATCTATATTCATGTGATTAAACTCTTAAGTAAGTCTAGGTATGCTTAATTTTCCTTTGTCCTAGTCATTTCACTTTTTATATTTATAAAATAAATGGGGGAAAATGTAATCATCTAAAATTTACACTTGAGTGCTAAGAGGGTTACTTGATACTTCCCATCCTTATCTTAGTTTTAGACCTATCTTAGGTCCTATTTAGATACTTATCCAACCTTTATGTGGGACACAAGCATCCCTCAAATAGTCCTAGACCTTCACTTCAGTAACCTAACCCCTAGTGCCTCATGTTCTACCACTTGGACACTAACACCATAATTTGTATAGTGGTGCCGATGGGGTTAGTGTCCCATTTTGAGCACTATTGTCCCTTTCGTACCTTTTTCCATCAATGGATATATTTTCAAAACAATAACCACCTAGGGTTGACTAGATCTCTTTTAAGACCTTCACAAATACAAAAATAGTATATATACATGAATTTTATCCCTTTATTCACTAAAACAAAATAAGATGCAAATAACATAAAATTTCTCAAAAAAATTTGTGCACAATCAAAGTTATCAATGTATTTACCACCCTACTTTTTTATATAGGCATATACATCCATCCCAAGTTCAGAATACTTAGATTTTAAATCTCAATCTCAACTCAAAATCACTCAAACCAACATTTATACTAGATTCACTTATACTTACACTGACACTTAGGTGGGGAGAAATACATTGATCTTGATCCCTCCTCAGAGTATTGGTATGTAGGCAACCCTCATCATAGTGGGGTGATGAGGATGTCCAACTTACCCCACTAACATCAAACTTTACTACTTGTACCAACTAGATTGCCTATCAACATGGAGGTTTAGGTTTTACATACAAAATTAGTCAAAATAGGTCACCTATAGGTAATAATAAATTATGCACATAAGAACAAGCTTGGAAGACTCACACATAGGTGCACTTATAAACTCAAAATACTTTCACATAAAGGACACTAGTACAAAAATAAGGACACTATTGCCATTAACACTACTTTATAATTAGGGTGTTACTATCCTAGAACTATTTTGACACTTGGATCTTATTTGTGACACTCAGATAAGCTCATGTCCTAGTTTTTATCCTCCATATCTTCTATCTCAATCACTTTATAGCTAAGCAATTTGAATCATTTATTTTTATTTTTAGAAATTTCAAACTAGGTTAATTTTGATATAAATAAATGGTTGTATTTATTACATATTTATAACATGATTTACTATACTCAAACCCTTTAATAGCTTAGGGATTACACTCCATAACCCTAAAAATTTAAATAACTTCACCACATATTACACCAAATGGACATAAATATTAAAAGGTGGTAAAAAAAGGTCTATAGGAAACACTCATAACATATTAAAAATTAAGTTTGTTAGATGTATAATAAGAGTAAATACATACTAGTGAAGAATAAATATACTATGGTAGAATTTTCTAAAATGAACACACTATAGGTATGTGCAAAATGAAATGAGTGATACCTACTATGGGAAAATGTATAATAATTAAAGTATCAAGGTTTAACATAAGATGCATACATACATACATACTTATATATATATATATATATATATATATATATATATATATATATATATATATATAGTAAATCATGTTATAAATATGTAATAAATACAACCATTTATTTATATCAAAATTAACCTAGTTTGAAATTTCTAAAAATAAAAATAAATGATGTATATATATATATCATTTATTTTTATTTTTAGAAATTCCAAACTAGGTTAATTTTGATATAAATAAATGGTTGTATTTATAACATGATTTACTATACTCAAACCCTTTAACAGCTTAGGGATTACACTCCATAACCCTAAAAAGTTAAATAACTTCACCACATATTACATCAAATGGACATAAATATTAAAAGGTGGTAAAAAAAAGGTCTATAGGAAACACTCATAACATATTAAAAAATAGGTTTGTTAGATGTATAATAAGAGTAAATACATACTATTGAAGAATAAATATACTATGGTATAATTTTATCAAATGAACACACTATAGGTATGTGTAAAATGAAATGAGTGATACCTACTATGGGAAAATGTATAATAATTAAAGTATCAAGGTTTAACATAAGATGTATACATAGATACATACTTATATATATATATATACATATATGTGTGTGTGTGTGTCTATATGTATGTATGTATGTATATATATATATATATACATATATACATATATATATATACATATATACATACATATATATATATACATATATATAGATATATATATACATATATATATACATAGATATATATATATATATATATGTATATATATATATGTATGTATATGTATATATATATATATGTACATATATATATATATATACATATATATATATATATGTATATATGTATATATATATATATATACATATATATATACATATATATACATATATATATGTATATATATATGTATATATATATATATATATGTACATATATATATACATATATATATATACACACACACACATATATATATATATACACACATATATATATGTATATATATATATATATATGTATATATATATATATATATATCTGTATATATATATGTATATGTGTGTGTGTGTGTGTGTGTGTGTGTGTGTGTGTGTGTGTGTGTGTGTGTGTGTGTGTGTGTGTCTATATCATTACATAGATTTAAGTCCATTTGACTTGGATGATATAATATTAGGACTCCCTACTTCCTAATATTAGATAATAACATAAAAAATATATAACCTCAAATAAGCTCATATGACAGTGGATAAATACAAAAGGAGACACTAAAAAGGTAGAGGATTACTAATCTATGTATCCTATCGATACATTAAATTTGAAAAAACTCTAATTGAAGTAACTAAGGATATAATAGAAAACTGATTTGCTAATAGATGCTTTGGAAAAACAAAAACAACTACAAATATTTATATAATAAGAAGATATCACAACTCAATAGATAATATAGTTAGAAAAATAACTAGTTGAGGAGAAAATAAAAATACATGAAACTACATAGCTAGATACCCAATAAGCTATAAATATTGTACAAAAAAGGGTATAGAAAGAAGAGTTAGAGAAATAATTATAAAAACAAATTGAAGAAAAAAGGAGGGTATAGGATCAAAATAAAATAAAATCAGAAGAGGAGAAAATAAAATCAAAGGAAATACAAGTATAATAATAAAATATAAGGTGGGGAGAATAAATAGAAGGACTAAAAGATAAAAATAGAGGATGAGGATAGAATAGGAGGAAATAAAGAAGAAAAACAAAGGAAGATGTGAGAAATAAATAGGAAGAAGAGACAAGGAAAATCTAGGAGGAAAAGAGAAAAGAAGAAGAGGTGGAAAAGAAA
This sequence comes from Torreya grandis, assembly GCA_037957365.1. Lineage (NCBI taxonomy): Eukaryota > Viridiplantae > Streptophyta > Pinopsida > Cupressales > Taxaceae > Torreya > Torreya grandis. The sequence continues at coordinate 835,033 of JARHVA010001769.1, forward strand.
AAGAATATATAGAAAAATTAGAACATGAATTAAATGGGAAGGGAAAAAAAACTATAATGCCCTCCAAAATATCTATATAAATAGGGGATACAAGTAAAATATCATTAAATATTGCTATAGGATTATTGGGATTGTTTCATATTAGTATAACTACTCTTATGGATCCATGAAAGTGCATAAAAGTAGAGTTAGCATAGTATAAAATATATAATATCTAAAATAATGGTGATACCATGTTTCTTTCAACCTTTTATGGGAGGATAAATTATAGTATCACTTCATAAATTAACCCCCATAGTGAATGAAATGGTTTAAAAAACTCTTAGCCATAGTATTCATGTAAATTGGATGATGTGGTATGTAAACCTATAAGAATACATCAAAAAGTGTTTAACTTCCTTAACCACTACAAGACCGTAGTATGATCTAGACAAAACTTGGCTAGTAGAAATAAAATTGGAGGATATGATGTAAAATTTCATTATCCATGTAGGGAATATAGTGGATAAGAGCCTCATAAATTAGATGCTATATTAGAAAATGAATAAAAACTTTTGGTCCCACTAATACAATAAAATAGGGTTAAAGATATGAAATACAAGGAGAAGGTGGGAAAATTGAAGGAAGAAATGGAAAATGTAACTACTTAATTTTACATGACATAAAGAAGGATTTAAATGAGATATAAAAAAAGAAAATTGATACATATACTAGTTTTAAAGCTCACCAAATTCCATCTAAAGAAAAAAGGGCCAAAATGATAAGTTTCAATGAATGATACAAAGAAAAGTAGTCTTAATGCATATTTATATATGAGGAAATGAAATTTAATGGATATTTACTAAACACCAAGATGGATAAAATGGAAGTCCAAATCAAGTAACATGAAGAATACTTACATATACTAGAGAAATCTCTATCTCTAAAAGATATAATAATGGCGTCCATATAAAATGTGGGAATAAAGAATAAAATTATACAATCCAACATAAAAATTATGACATGTGACACTTTTTATAAGGATATGATGAATGTGTATGTAAAAAATATACCCAATGAAGGGTGATACACACCATTAAATACAAATTTTATAAATCAATTTTGATATTAAGTTAGGAAGATATTTTTGATACCTACCAATATTTTTAGAAGTTGTCTCAAGGATAAGACAAAAATAAAATCCAAGTAAATTTTGGCATGATTATTCAATAATTAAAGGCCAAACTATGATTACCATAAATTTCCATTTTTATTTCAAAAATAGAATAAATATTTAGGACAATAAATTTTTTTACAAACTTATGAAACCTGGTAAATATTCATCACCAAGATAGCACAAGATAATTTGATTAAATAAAATGAATGTCTCACATAGAAATGACTATTGAATTATAATATAATTAGTAGGTTTGTACAACACAACATTGTAATTTTGTGTGTGTGTGTGTGTGTGTGTGTGTGTGTGTGTGTGTGTGTGTGTGTGTGTGTGTGTGTGTGTGTGTGTGCATGCACGCACGTGTACACATACATACATGCATTTGTGTGTGTGTTTGTGTTTGTGTGTGTGTGTGTGTGTGTGTGTGTGTGTGTGTGTGTGTGTGCATGCACGCACGTGTACACATACATACATGCATTTGTGTGTGTGTTTGTGTTTTGTGTGTGTGTGTGTGTGTGTGTGTGTGTGTGTGTGTGTGTGTGTGTGTGTGTGTGTGTGTGTGTGTGTGTGTGTGTGTGTGTGTGTGTGTGTGTGTGTGTGTGTGTGTGTGTGTGTGTGTGTGTGTGTGTGTGTGTGTGTGTGCGTGTGTGTCTATGTGTGTGTTTGTGTCTATGTGTTTGTGTGTATCATAGATGAATTAAAGTGTATTATAAAAATGAATTAAGGATTTATAGATCATACTGATCTTTGTACAAGCATAGTAAAGAGTAGATTTAGATTAAATATTATAAGGTATATAGTAGAGAGATCTAGGGAACTTGTAATCAATTATTATTATTATCATTATTATTATTATTATTATTATTATTATTATTATTATTATTATTAAAGTTATATAAATAAAGAGAATTTAGAGTAGTAATTATTGTGTAATGTGTACTAATTATTATGAATGATTAAACATGATTATCTTTATTTATGAATACATAAGATAACTAATTATAAATAATACTAACCTTTATGTCACATTAGTTTTAACTAAAGTTAACTTAAACAATTTAAAACATCTATACATAAAGATTCATATTTTATGTCAACACTAACCTTATAAAATGTGTGCAAAGACACAAAAAAGAGTGATTTTGATTTTAGAAACTATCCTTTATTTAGAATAATCCATGACTAATTTAAGTGGATAGGAGCATAAAGTGATGGACTAACACATACTTTTCTAGAAATATTTGGGACACCCACCATAAATATGAGATGTATTGAGGGGGATTTTAAGTATCTTAAGCTCTTGAAATTGAGATATTTATATAGTAGTGATGTAAAAGAGGGTCAAAATCACATATATATAATTGGATTAGAGTAAATAAAAATAAGAGTCATATATTTGTGCTCAATTCATGTGGTTTTGGATGTGTCAAGAATTAGCATTGTCAAGTACTCATACCCAAATTTATGTGTCTACAATGAGCCAGAAATATGGTGGAAAATAAGAATCTCCTAAAAATTAGCATATAAATATTATGTTGACCCAAACATAAAAACATGTGTAAAATAATATGGTACAATTACATACAAGTTGATATTTCATCGAAAGATATTGTAAATATGGATAAGAACATGTAGCTAGACTTTAATAGTTTTTTCCATAAGAGAATATAGTTGACTCTAGGTGAAAAAATAAAACTATTGACTATGTCCTTGTATTTATAAGAAATCATGTATATATGGTTATAATTAGGAGCATGATAAAAGTTAAATACATAGTGATACACATTATTGAGGAAGGTCTAGTTGTTTTCTCTGGGTGTTACCTTGAAACTCATAAACTAATAGGGAAAGTTGCACAACTAGGATTAATATATGAAGGGTGTAAAAGATTTAAATATTTATTATGGATTAATGATGATAATATGTAAAAAAAATCATAAAGTAAATAATTACCAAATAAAATCAAACAAGAAATGGTTTTGAATATAATATAAAGAGGATGGGAATTTTTAAGGATTCTGTTTATTATCTAGCTCTTACCATGAAATTCAGAAAATTAGTAACCAAGAGTTGTAAATATTTAAAAATACTTAAGGACAAAGAACATATCCTAGTTTTTATGCTAAGGAATATGTAGGTGTTAATTAATCAAGGCTAAGTTGTAACACAAAAGAGTTAGAATATAACGTACCCAAAATGTTAGATAAACATAATATAAATCGATCAAGTATCATGTATAGGAAATGTAAAAACAAAAATAAAATAAAATAAAGAATAATATAATTTAAGTGAAATATTAATTTAAAAAATTGGAATTAGCTAGTTCCTTCAAGGTATGGACTTCATTAGTTTATAGTATATAAGTGTCAGGGCCCATGATATCCTTGATAAGGTAAGGAACCCAAAACTTTGTGGAATAGTTACCCTATTTTAATTGGGTGTAAATGAGTTTAAAAAATAAATATATGACATCAAAAGTATGAAATTTAATTTATTGTTATGTTTATTAAAAATTGAATTTTTATATTGAAAATTATGTTAGAGAACACTCATCCATCACTAATCAAATAAATATAAGGTATGAAAATAGGATTAATGAATATTGTCATCGATAATTATGTCATGAATATATATGAATAAATAGTGTAACTATTATTCCATTTATAATATGGATTTAAATCCATAGACTAGAGAGAATGTAGTTTCCTCGGTGGTAGTACGAATACTAGGTGATATGAACAAAGTATAGGGTAAAGCTTGAGATGCCAATCTAAACAAAAATACATAATGTTATATTATTAAGGATTTTTTTTTTTTTTTTTTTTTTTAGAAATGATGTTACATTGTTGGTAGTAAAGTGTTAAAAAAAATTATGTAATTTTGAATTTTGCATAAAACTGATTATGTCCTTGTTTTTTAAATTTCCACCATTGTTAGATATGATTTTGTAAGGAATTAAAAAATGACATATGATATGGTTGATTATATATATATATATATATATATATATATATATATATATATATATATATATATATATATATATATATTCCAATATAATTATTAATAATCATAACTTAAACCAACTTCTTAAATTAAATGGTATTGGTAATGATGAAGAAACTTATATCTTAGAATTAAGGCAACATGTTGCTTAGTTTTAATCCCTAATAGATAATTGCCAAAGATATTAAAGTTTTTTAATATAAACCAAAGGAAAATGAATAATATACTCATGAATTTGGAAAGGAATATGATTCTTATCCAAATTATGTAATCCTTGTCAAGGTTAGGTCAATAGTAACCCATAGGTAGGAATTTTTGGAATATAGCATGTCTGATACAATGGCTACTATAAATCACCCCATTTTATCTCTCAATAAGAGAAGGAAATTATTATTTTAAAAAATATAAAATTAGGTTTACATTAAAATTTTGATAGTAAATGATATTACACTTAATGACAAATTTAAAGGATGCTTATGAATTATAGTATTTTCATGATAACAATCTATAAAAGGGTATTTTTTTTGTTTAATAAATTTGATGATGTCTTTATAACATGAAAATTTTCAAGTGGTGAATACTTTTATGTGGAAATTATGATAATCATACTTAGACTCTAAGTTCCATGGGGACCTTCTCATGTGAATTAGGAATTGTGTATCATGTAGTTCCTGATGAGGGTTAAAAATAGAAACCAAGTGGGTAAAAGACTTAAATATAATTATTTTCTCTCATGGGATTACCTCAATAGTGACATGAAAACTCTTTGGATATAATAGTATTAATTATATCATATTCTAAAATATTTTCACTTTTTATTATTATATGCCACTAAATCAATGATATATAAGTTATGAGTCACCTAAACTATGTATGTATTAATTGTCTAATTTTATGGTTGATTATACCCAAATGATGAGGGATTTATATTTATTCATGTTATTAGTACCATTAAATATAAATAATAAATATAGAGGAATGGTTTATACAAGTGGATTGGTGAGGACACATCCTACCCCAACTCTTTAAAGGCACTAAACTACATTAAATTGGATTACCCAAGAATCCTTATGAAGGTTAATTGTTACTTTGACTAAATATTATAGAATAAATTTGGTAGATGTTTTAAACTAAGAGAATAAAATTTTAGGTTCCTATAGTGCCCAATAATTTATTTCAGGTGTGAAATTATGGAAGTAGTAGTTGAGGGTAATAACTCCATCAACACCTTAAATCAAGAGGAAATATTCATCTAGAAGAGTTTCATGAAGGTGATAAAGATCAAGTATAGGTTTTGTATACATAATATTTTTATAGTTCAACATTTCCTAAAAATTTATCTTTAAGTGACTTATAGATCAATGGTATCCCTTAGTGCACACCTTAAAGGGTACACTAGGAAAGTGGTGGATAGGCTCGTGGTGATTTTTGAGATATGTTATTACTATGTCATGATTACATCATTCCCACTATTCCTCTTCTTAAAATTATTTTTCCATTTAGTTGTTCCATTTTAACCTTATTTCATTATTTTATTTTCCCTCATATCCTTATACATCATCCAAACTAATACCATATATTTAGTCTCTTTTCCCTTCATGTAGTATATCATCTTGGCCAATATTGTTTAGTGTTAGCTAACATCTTTCAACTATATCAACTAGGTTGATACCATTATCTTAGAGTTTAGGGTTGGTTTTGGGTATTGGATATATACATATATATATGAGTCATATTACATTACAATCATATAATATACACTTTATTCACTCTAAATTTATTCATATTTCTACCATAAGTCATACTAGGAGGATTTTAAGGTCTCAAACATTATCTTGAATAGGATTTTCTTGTGTTGTATTTAGAGTCCCCAACTACGGATATATTGAGTTTGTGTCCAACCATTTTAAGTTTTCATCCCACAACATCTCTTTAAAGTCCCCACTTAATCTAATGGTGACACTAAATCTCAATAATTTCACTCCAAGATAATTATTTCTAACCCTATCATTTACTTATCAGATAGGTGTTGTTTTTTTCTTATCAAATGAATTTGTGCCTATCCTTGTCTAGGTTATCTATATACCAAATTAGTATAGATATAATATTTTTTAGACTTTTCAAATTTCACTTTAGGTTTATCTGACCTTAATTTGGTGACCATGGAGCCTTCTCCCTAGTTTATCTTACTATACTTATATCAATTTACTTGCATTATTTACTTTAATTTAATTCCAAATTTACTTTCATATAGGTCTAGTGAAATTTATATCCTTATGTCATAGGATTAGGATTAGGACCCACATCCTCTTGAAATTTTTGACATTTATAACCCTCTATAATATATACATATTTCATTGGTCATTTCCTAAATAGCTAAGTATCATGGGATCTATTTGATTTACCTTCATGTGATACCAAGTCTACTAAGATAATATATGTATAGGCTTAATCGTAACCTTTGCATAATTTTTGGTGAACCTAAAATGAACCTTATATCACCATTGATTGGATCAACTTAATTTTCTTATTTAGTTGTAGAAATTGTATAGGCTAGTATGATATAATTTAATATCTATTTTCCAATAGTATCATCCATCTTCACATATTTTTTTATTTCAAAATACATTATCTTGGCTGATATAGTCATTCTTCTTAGCCACCATTAGTGTCACATTTTTAAAAAATTATATCATCTAATCTAATACAACCTATTTAATTAGTTCACTTAATTGGCCTAAATGATATTGTCTATTTTCTAGATTAGTGAATGAATTGTATTAGCTAGGACAATATCATCAGTTTCCTATACCCAATCTTATTTAATATTTCATGTCTACCATTGGAGGCAAATCATCATGATAAAATTATCCCATACCTTTTTTCATGGTTTAGGAACCTAATGATAATCTTTAAACTTATGATCATACATATATTAAGACTGCATATGGTCATCCCCTTGATTAATATCTTAATTATATTACTTTTGACACTTATCACATTAATGAAGATCTCCATGTTGACTTTCCTCTTTATGAATTTGATGATACATATTATTTAGGTGGATACCTTACCATTCATTTATGTGATCTTGATGATCCTTACACTTATATTTATTTTATTACTCATATGATCTTATTTGTCCCACCTTCATCAATTCTCACATGGCTAAAAATCAATATCATGATTCTCATATCTATGATGATCATGATAATGATTTTCCCATATTTATCAATCCAAACATAAATTAGATCAATGTTGATCATGGATCCCTTTATATACACCTACATCTGATCCACTACTAGAATGACTTATAAAGATGAGTCATCAAATCTGTCCTCAAATTCAAGTATTTTTTATCAACTCATCAGTTTATAAAGAACACCTAATCAAAATGCCTAATAACTTACAAATGATAGGTGATTATAATCCTCTATCCTATATGAAGTTTAATAATTATCATACTTCAACCTCTCCCAAATTACCACCAAATTATCTTCTTTTCAATGGTATTAGCCAAATTGATACTTTCCAATTTAAATAACTTATAATTATTTACATCAAACGTGACCTAGGATGTGTTGATACAAATTTTTCTCTTCCATACAATTGGATCATCCATTACTTAGAATATATCGATATATATTTTAATTTATTTCACTATATTGTGTTGACCTAGTAGATACAATTCATTTTAGTATTAAATAATCACTATACTACATCTAATTTATCGATACGATCTATTTCAATCATGTTTCATTAGATTATATCTAACTAGATTATATAGTCCCTTTAATTTATATTTCATCAAATTGTGTCAACATGGCCAATATAATCATATTTCATAAGACTATACTATTGTATCCTAAAATTACATTGTACATCATTCAAGTGGACCTTCTCAATTTTAGGACATCATGGAACTATCTCCCTTCATAGACAAACCACTACAAGAGATAGATCTCTAGATTAGAAAGGGTTAGCTCCCTTGATTTGTCTCTTAGGCTCACACTACACTAAGATAATCACTATTGGGGGTGAAAAGGGAATAAAGAGACATAAAATAAACCTATGATAATAAGTTGATACACTAATAAAACTCTAAACGAAATACTTACTTCTTCACTTAAGAAAGAAGACAACTCAAACTGAATTCAACCCTATATCCTTCTAGCATAAGTAGTTCTCATAGAGGTATATTTCCAAGCCTGTCCAAAGGTGGGTAAAGAGAAGGTATGATATATTACATTATTAATCCATCTCACATTTAAAAATACACTTAAAATATATTACACTTTATGAAACCTATTATACAGGATCTCATGCACATAAACATGCAAGAGTAGACATGGAAACAAGGAGAGCATTTTCATCACTTGTCATCACACAAACCACTTAGCACATTAAAGTAAGAGAATACAGAGAATTAAATCAAGTTAAAAAATTTATTAAAAGGACAATTAGGTGTCAAAACAACTAGGGATTTTCCATACCAATTTTGGTTCCCCTACAAAGCCAAAAAAATATTGAATTTATAGAACATATAAGAAGAGAGAGAAGTGAAGATGAAAATGTTGACCAAATTTGACCCTACAGGTCAAATTGTGACCCCTATAGGTAAAAAAATGATTTTTATGTGTTTTATTGGTCTAATATATATGTATTAAGGTGTATTATAGGTCATTTAGTGTGATTTCATGTTATATTAGCCTTGGTCATTAGTCATTTTTAGTCCTTATGTCCTTTTGAGTCATTTTGAAGGTCATAAATGAATATTAAATGAATTGGATGGAATCCTTGGGAAGTGTGAATGTTAAAAAAGGGTGATGTCATGTACCATTTTTCCTTTTATTCCTTAAATTAACTTTTCATAACTGAAAGTGATAGGCTCTTTAGAAGAAAGAGTAGTTTTCTTCAGAAAAGAGAAGAGTTTGGCACTTGTATGACCCAAGGGGGAAAGTGACATGTGGGAGAAGGCCATGAAATATATATCCATATTCCTAAAGATAAATTAAATATTTGAAATTATTTTTAATTTCCAATTTTTAGCTAAAACTATTATATTCCTTCTTCAACCTTCTAGACACATAGAACCAGTCTTTAGGTTTGTACTTGGTATGGTCAGTAGGAGAGGTTTTAGGAAAAATAATATTTTGGGTGTGTTATAAACTCATTTATATTTAATTATATGTTTGTTTTTATATGAATGGTTACATGTAATTTATTAACCATTCCTAAGAAGTTGACTATATTTTTTTGCTTACTAATCTATACACCCTATAAGTTTTTCTTTGGTTTGGATAAGCCAATACAATTCACTTGTTAATGTTGATTCCATATGTCTTTTACTCTCTTATCATAGTTTACCCATAATTTTTTTTAAAGGTTTGAGTTTATTTTAAGATCCAATCACCTTAGGTTTACAAACTGGTCTCATGTGGGATGGCAGATAGGTTTTAACCATTTTTTGGATCTTCATGCTTTATTAATGGTTCTAGAGGGTTGTGATAGTTTTATTTCCAAATTTTTAAGGAGGTTATAATTAAAATTCACCTTTAAACTTAATTATCCAAATAAATATTCATATGTTTTAGTCATGTACCACACATACAACTAATATGCCCTATGACTGTCATACACAATTAGTTAGGTGTCATGAAAGAAGGGTCCAAATGTTGAAATGGAGTATGGAAGATTTTTTTGAGTTTTTTAAAAATATTGAGGTTTCATTTTAAAAAAATTATGAGAGACAAATTTTTTTGAAGGTATATTATTTCAATACATGAATTCTCTCATGCTCATTATCCATATACAACTCACACTGCATCTACAACCTCTCAAGATGACAACATGGTGTGATGGGATATTTGATAGGTGTTTCATACTTTATAGTGATAAGAGTGCATATGAAAAAATTTGAAGGTTTAAAATGAATAATAAACACATGTATCATGCATAATATATTTAATTAGATACTTGTTGCCTTTACATGAAAATGGCCACCTATAGGTGACACCATAGAGTATGAAAATACTTTTTGGAGGTGTTGAAACAAGTGGTGGAACCCAAACTAGAGTCCTAAAAATTTTAAAGGAGAATGGAAGACCTTTTTAAGGGCTCATTTTGTATATTTAAGTGGTTATTACCTTAAAAACATGAGATGATAGTATTTAGGGCTTCCCCCCCCAAAAAAAAAAGTGTAAAACATAGAACCTGGTAGTTTTGTGGAAGATTTATAACAAGGTTGCCAATTGTTTTGATGCATCATAATGTTTTTATTTTTAATTCCATATATAATAAAAGGAACCTAAAAAGTATTATGGGTATATTAATTATGGAGGTTTGTTATTAATAATCCCAAAGTTACATTTTTATGCACTAATTTTAAGCATTAATATCTACAACACTAAGTTATAAGAGATCCAGCTACCCAATGTTGTAATACCAAGGCATACTCTTATTTTTTTAATAGCCTTATTGATTAAAAGGTGTAATAATTAATATTAAAATAATCAAGAGTATTTTATTTATGGTGTTTCAAGGTTAAATCTACACCAATAGGTTTCTCTCTCCTAAGAAGTTAACCTATAGTTGATTGATTGCCTTCACAAGTGCATAGTAGGAGCTTAAAAAAATGTTTGAAACGTATAAGTATGGTTTGTATTAGTATATAAATATATTATTGTGATTAGTAACATATTTATAATACATTAAAACACTATACCTAGGCTCCAAACATGCATGAACATCTACAAGAGTCACTTTTGAGGAAGAAACTTAGAATACTAGTCAATTTCTTCTTATTGGTATTGAAGGTTTTTCAAACCCAAGGTGTGAGGTGATCAAGAGTATAGAAGAGTTTCATATTATAAGATATTAAAGGAGTGTTTTATTCATTTTTTTCAATGATTGTAACTTGAAATTTCACCTACATGACCTCAGACAGTCAATTGTAGTTGACTATGAGAGGTAGAAGCAAGGGGATTATGTTTTGATGAGGTCTGGCATAATCAAGTGAACAAGTGGGTCCAAAAAAATTTAAATTTTACCTAATAAAATATAAATTTATCATAATAATTAATTTAAATCTCAAATTAATAAATCATACCTACAGGTGTCCCCTCTAAGGTAGAAACATAGACAGGAGTTTACGCATATAATCTAGACTAGGCAGGAGTATGAGGGGTACACGAAAGGTTTGAGGGATGTATATGGATTGAAACATATCAATAATAATATTAATGGTGTAATTACACCACAATTATGGATATATAATATAAATTGAGCTATAATGCTACAACATATAGCCTATACCCCAAACACTGCACACAGTCTGCCTTCTAGGAGTTTGTTTTGGATTTTGGAGAGGTTAGAGGGTCAAATGACATAATAAAGGGATGAAATTTTATGTATGAGGTCATAAAAACTTTAATAATACCCTTAAATATTATTTTTATTTGATAAAATAGGGTAAGTTCACTCTATTTTGTCTCAGATAGAGGATACTTCCCTCATGCATAAACCCTATAATCTTGACAAAAGGAGATAGAAGGGTGGGCCAAAAGTTTTTTGGAGATTGAGGAGATATTTGGAAATTTTAAAAAAATCAAGGAAAACATAAATAACCAATCACATAATGACGTAACTAAATAAGTTGCTCTAAACCTTAAGGTTGCAGTCAAGTCTAGTTGGGTAGTGTTTTGGCTTGGTGCCCAAATGAAAGGTCATTTTCATTTTTAGATGTAGGTGGGATTTATAACTTGTTAAATAATGTTTTTTGGATAATTATATATGTTTTAAGTCTTATGTAATTCATATAGTTATAATTGGATGTCCTAGAACATAAGGGTTTTAGGTAGGCCTATTGGGCATGGTTAGGCCTAAAGCCAAATGGAGAACCATTTTCACTTCTATCATGAGATAATATTTTAAAAATATTTGAGAATGTGTATAAGGTAATTTTATATGTTTAAAATTCTTAATAATGTAGAGGAAGCACAAGTATGTCATATTTTGGCTCAAAGACAACTCAGGCATATGCAAAGTGGAAGAACAAGCTTGATAGGCCAAGTTTAAGTGCTCACATATCCCTTGAGGTTTTACATGGGAATATAAGAATTTGGATAATTTGATGGAGGTATTTAACTATAATATAGTGTTATTTATTGGCTATTCCAATGTCTAACATTTATGAACAATGCTTAAGAGGGTAAAATAGGCTTAAACCCTTACAAACCTTGGTTATTGACCTGATGGAGGAAATGGAGATAGAAAGCTAAGATGATGGCCTATTTTGACCATGAAATTTATTAAAAATTTTATAAGAATATTTTAGGTTACTTCCCATCCTTTTGAGTTGTACTGAACTATACATGCAGAGTATAAAATAGGGTATTTTTAACTATTTTATGTGTTGTGTAGGCTCCAAGATGTTTCAAGAGTTGAAAATCACATGAAATGGAATATTAGTACTTAATATGACTCTCCATGTCAATTTAATAGCTATAAAAACTCTTAAATTCCTTAACTAGCTGCTTCATCTGAACCAATCAAAATTGGCATAGTGACCAAGCTAGTGAGAAGGGTGGAAAACTTCAAGTAAGATAATTTTAAGGTGTGCCTGATTCCTATAATTACATGGAAGGTATTTAAAAGTGTCATCCAATACCTCCCATATATTTTAATGGAAAACTAAAGCCAATTTTGAGGCCAATTGTGAGGCATGGCTAAAAAAGGAATTTTTTAGAGTGCAGATGGTGATAGCTTAGGAATATTAAAGATGACCAAGACTAGAACCAATGCATGGAGAAGAATTTATATAACCCTTCCCCTTCATTCCATTCATAATACCTATCCATATATATTTTTTGGATGTTCATATAGGGATAAATCATGAAGGTAGTTTTCATATCTAGAATGAGAACTTTTATGCCACATTTCAAGAGATTCATGACTTGGGGTGAGACTTGTGCTTCCTAACCTTACATGGTTCATTTCACATATTATTCTCATGCATAATTAAATCATTTTTTCTTGATAATTTTCCTTGTGACCTTTTTACTTCTCTCTTCTTCTTTCTCTCTCAATTTTTATAATAATTATCCATTTTGGCCTTTGTAATTCATGTTGCACCTGAGTATGGCAAAGCCCTACTCATTTTCATACCATTTTATCAATAAGAGTACTAATTTTTACCTCTTACATAAATATTCATAGTATTTTTACTTGAATTATGGATCTTTATTAGTGAATACTATGGAATCCTTAGCATTTTGTCTCATTCTCTCACCTATTTGTAGCTTCTTCTTGTAGGTCATGTGAAGTATTCTATGAAGTGTCAAGGTTAAGTGATTTATCCTATTAACTAGTGTCATTAAAGTCCTCTTTTCTAGACCTCCTAGCCTAAACATTCATCCATAACCTCATAAGGAAACGTTTATGTGAGAATATTCAAAATAAAAAAGTTTATGTTTGGTTAGTCCTTTATTCTCATGTGTAACATGTAGCTGGTTAGAAGTCATCAACTTATTTGGTGTATCAGCTCCCTTATGATAGTTTGCTTTAGTTTTCTCTCCCTTTTTCCTCACAAATTTTAGGTGTAGTAGTGATCTAAATTGTTACATCAAGGGAACTATCCCTATTTAGAGATTTACCTCAATCATAGGCTACCCACAAGCCTAAAGCTATTTTAATTGTGCCACTTGGATGAGGAGAGTTGAGACATCTCCTTAAAGGGTGAAAATCCACATGATAATATAAAGTTCACAAGAATAGGTGTCAAAAATTAAAAAAATGGTTAAAATTACCATGTAATTAAGTCTAAAATACGGTATGAGGATGTTATAAACATGTGTAAATCTTAAACATAACATATACCTCAACTTGGGATAGACCCTTCATTGTCTTGCTTGAAATTGCCTTCATGATGGTGAGGAGTGCACTTGAGTGTCCAAAACTACCATAGGGAGATTTTGTGCATATGGTTTGTCATGATAAGGTAGATAAGAGATTAATTCATGTCATAAACTCATCCCTAACTGATGGATTCATCTTTATCATGTGTCACTCATTGCTTGTTATCATTTGTCACTAGTCTTTTAGGTTTATCCTCACACTTGTCATCCAAATGGATTATTTTTTTTTAAAGGAATTCATTAAAGATATGATAGGAAACTCAAATGAATATCATTTATCCTCTAGCCTATCAAATATACATTAATGAAACTCTTGGAACACTTCTCACTTCCTCATTAGGTAGTCAAATTATCCTCACTATGTTATATCTTAGTTGTCTACCATGAATGGTCTCATAGAGAATGTTTTCATGATTTAATATGGCATGAATTGAGTTTTATAATTTTCAGCAATTCCCTAAATACCTACCTTAATGTTTCTTACTTGAAAATCCTCCTCCATACTTGTAAAACATCCTAATATTTTCAAAAAACATAGTATTAAGTTATTTTATATAAATAACAGTATGACAAAGGTGTATTTAATGTAGCCTCAAATACTTCCAAACATGTCAAAAGTATTTTCATGTCCAAATAACCTATGTTTAATTCATCTCTAACCATCTTTTATCCATCAAGTCCTAAATAGGGTTTTAGGAGGGTTTTAAGAAGTTTGGACTGTTAAGGATTATTCATAAAAGCCTAATGTCTAACCTTACTACCAAATACAAAAAAATTGGGGTATAGGATCCCATTCAACCTCCCTAAGGGATTGGGGTCTCATGCTTGGTGTTTGTATATTTGTGAGCAGTTAAACATGGCCATTTCACCTCTCTCACACATTATGAGTACCCCTATGATGGAATTGGGTCCAAATGACCATCTTGTGTAATTTCCTTATATACCAATGAATCTATATAGTCCTCCATCTTTCACTTAAGTAATTAAAAGTTTTTTTAAGTTTCTTATTTCAAGTGAATTAATTTAGGCATCTGAGTGTTCATTTCTAGTCTTAGACCTAATAGGCCAAACTAGACCTAACTGTGCATATAAACCACCTATGTGTGATCCAATGGGTGTAAGTATTTCCAACACTTTTTCCATGTTAATTTAAAATATAAAACAAATTATCTAATCATAAAAATCTTTCATTCATCTTTTCACTCTCCCATGAACCATGTCTCTAGATTGTATTTTTACTAGGAGTGCCCTCTATCTGAGATAAAACATAGGGCATATCCCCTATTTTATTCATCAAAATACATGAATATAGGCATTTTATAAGTCATTATGACCTTATAAACCAAAATTAAAAGTTTTATCATACTTATAAACTCCCTCAAAACTTAAAATATTTAAAACTAGCTACTAGTTCTTGTGACTATGTATAGTGTTCTATATAGGGTTTTTAGATTGACTGTGTGCAAGGTTAATGAAGACCTTATACATCTTCAAAACATTTGAGAGTATTTCATTACCACTTTTAGAGTGAATTCAACATGATGTATCCATATTTCACCTCTACACACTTTAACTATAGTTTTCCACTAGCTAGAACTCATATCCAGACTATGTTGACTATAGATACTCATTTGGAGAATCAAGGGTTTCCTATAAGTGACTATCTAGTCTAAACATTGTGTTTTACACTTTTTTATTTATCTCTAGATCATTATCACTATTTCATATTTTAATAGTCTCAAATCATTCCTTATAACCATACATCATTTTTCCATTATCAATATATTATGGGTTTATAGTCCTACTATGAATGTTTCATTTAGGATTTCTCTAGGTGAACATTTTCTTGGTTGAACACTATGATTACACCATTTTACATCTCCTTATATACATAAGTAACATTTTTTAGTTGTATTAATTAATTTATGCCTAAATTCATGCTCCCATCTCCATTTATTTAATGTGATAGGTATTTATAAACTCAAGGTTACTTTTGTGTGAAAACACTATGTTTTCACTATCATCTTTATTAGAACCTGTTTGAGTGGAAATTCACTTTAACATCTCTTTATCTTAGATTAAAAACCATAATTTTATGTGTATAGATTACATATCCATAAAATTAACAATAATGAAATTGTTATACTTGCACAAATCACATAAATAATTACAAAAATATGATTCATTATCTGATCAAAGAACTCATTCAGAGATATTAAGGTAATTGAGCTCACAAGCAGCTTTTCCACTTTGTGAACATGAACATGGGTTTATTTTCATGAAATGGCCTCACCTTTGTCACAATATTCATCTCAACCATTGTAGACCTAAATTAAGGTTTCAAGGAGTTCAACACCTTCATTTCAACATTCTTTAGCTTCTCTGGATTGGACTCATGTCCTTGTAGACTACCTATAGGTGATGACTAGATATATGATTATGTGCACTAAATTGGTATTCACAACTAATATTGTTTCTATCACTAATTCGCTTTCTACATTCAAAAGATGAATAAAGAAACTAAAGAAATGGTCAAGGCTAGAAGTACCTGGATAAAGATTGCACACCGTAATCCAGACGTCTATGGGCACCCCTCTTTGGCTGTGGAGGAATGACACCTGCAAGGAAAAAGAAACTTGGACAAGAAAATGTTAGATGGATAGGCAATGGGTTGCCAAGCAAAAGCTTGTTCCTGAAAGTGTGAAAATTTCCTCAAGGGAGGTCAATTCACTGACAACAGACAGATAAAAGACTAAGGAAATATATAATGCCAGAATATAGGAGTGATAAACAAATTAGAAATGAAAGAAAAGATCAATGATTACCTGAAAGGAGTTGTCAGGCTGATGACAGTCACCGAGGTCAGGAATGTTGCCAGCGTCGGTTGCCTGGTCTGTCGACTTCAGTTATTCTACCGACGTCGGTCGGGGAAGTACCCGGCGTCAGTCAGGACAGTGGCCTATAGTCGGGTCTGGTTAGGTTTCTGGACTGTGGATGGGTCTGGTTTGTGAACAGGGTCGAGGCAGAGCTCAAGGATAAATTTGAATGGACTAGGGAATGGTCAGGTTCTGATTAGGTGCCCTGTACAGGGTCTTTGTTGGCAGGAGTGATGAGGGAGTTGTCAGGATCACACTGAAAGGATGAAAGAGTGAAAGGAAGGTGGATAGAGGACAGGCCCTAAGAAGGCTTTTTAGCCTCTCAGGGGGTAGGACAGAGGGAGTGGGAGACAGCAGATACCAAACAACTGAACACTAAAGAAAAGAAATAAAATGAAATAACAGACTGTGCTTACCTTTTAGCTTGTTGAATGAAGAGTGGGAGAGCTGTTGTTGAGACCATAGAAGACTTTGCAAGAGGAAATCTCTACTCAAGAATCCCTGCACCTGTTGCTACTATTACACGAGGTCTAGAGGGAGAAGAAATGAATGCCAAAATGCCAAGAGAATTCAGTTTGTGAGCTCAAGGGGCCTGGGGCTGGAATGGATACAGAAAGGAGTCTTGAAGGCTGCCGACGCCGACAGTATCACCAACGTCGGCAGTGGCAGAATGGGGACAGAGACTAAAAATAGCCTCTGCCCATTCTTGCATGCCGCCGGGCGAGGGATTGTGGGAAGAACGGTCATGAGGACACTTAAATGGGTGTGGGAGGAAGATAATGAGAATATTTGGCATAATAAAGGCTAAGAGGGAGGTGGAGGGATCCAAGGGAGGATCCAAGGTGGCAAGGGTGAGGTGGAAAGGGGGCCACTTAATTGAAATATTTAAGTTATTTTAATCAAATGAGTGGAGGGGACTAAGGCCAAGGGTTAGGTCATGGGTTTGAGGTGGACAAGGGGGGAGAACCAAGGTGCAAACACATTTGTGGTGTCTACATTTGCCCCTTTTTGTCTTGTTGGTTGTTCTTGATGAACTGCAAGATAAAAATAGGAGTTGGTTGCCCCAAGAAAAGGATGAGGTGTTCCCCCCTCAAAGCGATAGTCGAGAGAAGGGAACTGGAGATCGAGTGTCAATTTGACAGAGAGATGGATAGAAGAGTGTGAGCAAAAACACTGTAATAGTTGTGATTGCATGTATACCACTTCACGGGATGATTGGGTCAAATTGTCGCATGTCGAGGGTCAAGGAGTGCCAAAATTAAAGTAACCGAGCCCCAACATTTAGTTGTCTGCTGATCGGGTTACTCAATCTAAGCTGAAGCTCTAAATGGTCATCATGTTCCAGGTATCCCAGGCTCAGGAAGTGCTCCCAGAAACATGAAAATGCCACAAGTAGTAGGGATCAACTGGCTTGCGATCCTACACTTGTGAAGGGTCAAAAATAGTCTGCAGACAATTCTGCTAACCAGCCGTGAGGTAGCACACACGTAAAAACAACCAAGGCAACATTGGCTTGGAAGTGGTCGAAGGTTGAAGGAGATACGCATGATCTCCAATGGTCATTGGTCAAGGGGATGGATGGATGAAAGGATGTGGCTGAGCTAACCTCAGAAAATGTCATGTGATCTGAGTGCTGCCTACATAGCCCTTGTTTGAAGGGCCTCAGGCCAATGTAGTTCTCCCTAAAAGGGAGGAATGGTCAAAGAAAATGATTGGTCTTGGTCAAAGTTGATGGAGTTGGACGTGATCAAAGTCACAGAAGAGAAGGTTTGTCCATTAAGGAGATGAACAAACGGGGGTGGTCGAGATAACCTCAGAGGATGTGTTATCTGAGTGATGCCTACATAGCCCTAGTCATAGGGCCTCAGACCAATGTAGTTCGGATGAATTGAGAAGATTGGTCGATGATTGGGTGTGGTCAAGTGTCAAAATGATGAGGGTAAGATGAGGATAAGATGATGCTATAGATGGTGTATTTTGTAGAATTGGTCGAGAGCCTTTCATCCCTAGCAAGTTTCCATAGTCGTGATGGATGTATGCTAAAAATGAATGGAGGTCTATTTATGCTTCAGCAAGTATTGGTTTATGTTTAACATAAATTGGGTCTGGTCGATAGTTTCCATGTGTACTGGTGTCCATAGAAACTATGTGAAATGGATGAGGATGATGTCTGTTGAAAATGATGAAAATGTTAAGGTTGGTTTGGGTTGAGTCGACAATTGATGTGGTTAAATGTGACCAAAGTGTAGAGAAAAGGTGAAAGGCGAATTGCTCTTTCATTGACAAGGACCAAAAAGGGAGCATAGATAGGGGTTATTAGAACAAAAGCCCCGTTCATGCATTACATCATTGACCAGTGTTGTATTAGAGCGGTAATCGAATCACTTTGACATTAAAGTGAGCTCAAAGTCCTTTGAGCAGGTAATAGGAGGAGGATAGGGTAACCCAGTTTAAGAGCAGGAATAACCTTGCCCCTTTTTATAGGAGACCCTGAGACAACTACAAGCCAAGTCCATGACTCATTTTTTTTTTTTTTGGTGTAGACTGATCGATGCGGGAAGTCTACATAGAGATGTCATTTGATTTATGGTCATGTTGTGAAGCTGATCAATGTGGGAAGCTTCTAATAAAGGTTGCTATTTGTAACAAGATTTAGTCATAGCCATCCTTCGAGGGAGTGGTCTATATTTTTGCTTTATATAATGTTTGAATAGCTGTCCTTCAAGGGATCAGTCTATTAGCTACAGCAATGATAGTACAGCTGTCGTTCGAGGGAGCAGTCTGTCTTTTTGATTTGATTTTGTGACCTTGGATTATGTTTTGATATTTTGATTTTTTTTTATTTATTTTTTTTTTGAGTCATGGACAAGACTGTAGAAGTTCAAGGACGCCCTTTTATTAGGACAAAGCATCCATGCATCATAAAAGGGTTGTAGAGGACTTGTTAAAGGGGAATAGGGTTGAAAGGAATGAGGATTAAGAGGATGAGGATTGCTCAAGGGACGAGCTCAAGTTATGTGTCCAGTAGATGAGTACTCGACTAACAGAAGAATGGTTGAAGATGCAACGCATTAAGAGGCTCAGGTTCTGGCCGTCCGTCAAGGGAGGACAGACGATAAGTCCCTGACCCATACTTGTGCATGATGATAAAAGGTCCAAGCCAATTGGGGGCGAATTTGCCTCGTTTACTTCGCTTCATATTGGTCACGTGATGATTCTCTTTGAGGACGAGGTCTCTGATGTTGAAATCTCATTCTCGCAGATTTTTGTCGTAGGCTCGCTTTATGCAACTTTGGTAGACATGGAGATGATTGAGGGCAGCAAGACGACGCTCATCAAGTAACTCAAGTTGAGCTAAGCGATCTTGACGAAAGTCATCATTGGAAAGAATGTCATGTAGGGAGATGTAGAGAGATGGGATCTGTACTTCGAGAGGTAAGACAGCCTCCATTCCGTACATGAGGGAGAAAGGAGTAGCACCCGTAGAGGTTCAGATGCTAGTGTAGTAGGCCCACAAAGCGAAGGGAATATGAATGTGCCAATCCCTTCCTGTGTCGTTGACCACCTTCATGAGAATTTTAGTCAGAATTTTGTTGGAAGCCTCAGCCTGCCCATTTGCTTGTGGGTAGTAAGGTGAAGAAAAGCTGAGTTTGATGCCAAATGAGTCGCATAGTTTTTGGACAGTCTTGTTTTTGAAGGACTTGCCGTTGTCAGTGATGATTTTGTGAGGGACACCGAAACGACAGATGATGTGGCTGCTGATGAAGTCGACAATTTTGTTGGCTTTTGTGGAGACAAGAGGAATGGCTTCCACCCACTTGGTGAAATACTCAGTGGCAGTGATGATGGACTGATGACAAAGAGACGAGTGAGGGTTAATCTCACCGATGAGATCTAAGCCCCACTGAGAGAAAGGCCATAAATCTTGAGTGACTTGTAAGGTGTGGCTGGGGAGATGAAGTAGGTTAGAGTGTTGCTGACACTTGACATAACACCGAACATAGTCACTACAGTCTTGATGAAGGGTGGGCCAATAATAACCTAGGCGAAGGATGCACTTGGCAACCGAGTTCCCACTAAAGTGTCTGCCACAAATCCCGTCGTGGACTTATTTTATGGCTTGAGAAGCTTCAGTGGAGTTTAGACAATGAAGAAGGAGGCCGTCGAAGCCTCGCTTATAAAGAAGACCCCCTAGCATGGTATAGCAAGCTGTGTGTTTGATGAAAGCTCACCGCGCATTGCTAGAGAGGTTGGGAGGAGTGATAGAAAGAGACAAGTAGTCCACTAGTTGCTTATACCAGTCATCTTGTGGGCTAGAATTAACAGTGTTGATATGGTCGATGTGAGGGGAGATGTATGAAGGCAAGGGTACACGATGCACCGTGACAAAAAGTCGAGATGATGATGATGAAGATGGGATATGCGAAGCAAGAGAAGCCATGGTGTCAGCAAACTTATTCGTAGAGTGTGGAACAGTCTGCAAGAGATAATGGTCGAAAGATGACAAAACCTCTGCAAAACTTCATTTTTATAGAGGTATGAACCGTTAACTTGATTGACGACGAGCTGGGAGTCACCGAAGATGTTGATAGACTTGATGTGGAGGGAAAGGGCAGTCTGAAGTCCCAAAATTAAGGCCTCATATTTGGCCATATTATTGGTACAATCAAAGTCAAGCTTGAAAGATAGAGGCATGGGCTCCCCTTCGAGTAGGATGAGGATGACCCCCGCACCCCCACCGAGTTGACATTTGGAGCCATCAAAGAACATGGTCATTTGGTAGACGGTGTCATCGGTGGAAAGTGTGGTGATAGATTCGTCAGGGAACTCACACTGTGAAGGTTAGTTGTTGGGAAGAGGGGCATCTGCCAGTTGGTCAGCGATGGTTTACCCCTTGATAGATTTCTGCTAGATGAATTCGAGGTTAAACTCAGCGAGCAGCATGAGCCACCAAGCCATACATTGATTCTGATATGGCTTAGAGTGCATATACTTGAGAGGGTCGATGTGAGTGACGACAAAGGTTTTATGGTTGAGAAGATAGTGGTGGAGCTTGGTAGCAGAAAAGACTAATGCCAAACAGAGTTTCTCGGTATGAGTATACCAAGTTTCATAGTCGACTAGTGTTCGGCTGATGTAGTAAACCGCTTGCTCACGATGATGCTCGTCTCGGTGCGCGATCATGGCACCTAACGAATGGTTGGTGGCAGAGATATAAAGGTAGAAGGGTTGGTCATCTTTAGGTGGAATGAGGACTGGTGGAGAGACCAAATAGCTTTTGAGGGCTTCAAAAGCCTCTTGATAGTCCTCATCCCATTTAAAGGAGACATCCTTCTTAAGGAGATGATGAAAAGGTTGGCAGCGGTCTGAAAGCTACGAGATGAAACGGCGGATGGATTGGAGCTTCCCTTGTAGGCTGTGAAGCTGCTTGAGATTTGTCGAGGGTGGCATTTCGAGGATAGCACGAATCTTGGTGGGATCTATCTCGATGCCACAGAAGGAAACGATGAAGCCGAGAAGCTTGCCTGAGAGGACCCCAAAGACACATTTCTTGGGGTTAAGGCAAACATTGTATTGAAAAAGGAGAGAGAAGATGATTTTGAGAATGGTCAAGTGGTCACGGCGAAGCTTGGACTTGTCGAGAAGGTTGTCTACATAGTCCTCCATGATTTTGTGGAGGAGATCATGGAAAATGTAGGTCATGGCGCGATGATATGTGGCACTAGCATTTTTCAAGCCGAAAGGCATGACTCGATAGCAGAAAGTCCCCCATGGGGTGATAAAGGTAGTCTTGTGCTGATCTTCCGGTGCAATCAGGATTTGATTGTATCCTGAAAACCCGTCCATGAGAGATAGCATCTCATGGCCGGCCATGAGATCAACAAGCTGGTCAATGTTAGGAAGAGGAAAGTCATCTTTGGGATAGGCTAGGTTAAGGTCGTGATAGTCCGTGCAGATCCGAATCCCCCCAGTTGCTTTAGTAACTGGGACGATGTTAGAGACCCACTGCGGATAATCGATGGGCTGGATGAAGGAGACAGAAAGAAGGTGCTGAAGCTCCTCTTTGACAAGGAGCACAATGCGAGGATGCATCTTTCGAAGCTTTTGCCTAACAGGCTTAGCCTCTAGTTTGGTGACAATGTTATGGGTAGCGATGGTGGGGTCGATACCAGGCATGTCATTATAAGTCCAGGCAAAGGCCTTGCTATGGTCAGAAAGGAACAGAGTATAGTCAAGCTGCTCCTGAGTATCTAAAGATTGGCCAATCCTTAAGACATGAGGAACATTGGAAGAAGGGAGGTTGATGTCAATGGTTGATTCATTTAACATAACTTGGGTCTCGAAAGGGAGGGAACGTTGGATGAAAGAGTCATCAGCACCCATGTAGGAAAGGATGGCATCATCGTCAACGTAGTAGACAGTGTGAATGGTTGCCGACTCATCCTCTATCATGTTAGGAAAGATGAGAGGGAGAGATCTGGACACCCCATTGAGCTGATAGATCAGGGGTTCTAGGCAGATGGTGTTTATGGAAAAAAAACTAAGAGGGATGGAAACCACCGACTCCGTAGGCGATGAAGGAGAAATGGGTGAGTTTGGAGGAGATTGGTCAATTGTCGGCTCGGGACAAAGGTCGGAAGGAGCCTGAGTGGGGTCATGATATCCCAGGCCATACCATTTCTTGGCATCATCATCATTGAGCAGCTTGATGGGCTGATGGGAGCCCTGCTCATAACGTCCAAAACCAAAACCCTTCCATGCACACCTGTAAAGGTAAGTGTGTGCAAAGGTGGGGTTGCCAAGAAATGAGAAATTTGATGTGAAAGTTTGGGGTGAAGAGAGGGAATTGTCATTGGTAGGAGCTTGATTGAGCCCCCCATAGACAAAGTTGGTTTGGAGGTGAGGAGGAGCATAAGGCACGACCATCCTGATCCGATGGTCATAATTGGGATTGAGATGAAGGCATCCATACTCTTACAGAGTTTGGAACATGTCTAGGGTCAACAAGTGATATTCCCCAAGTGATAGTCGTTGGAAGATGTCTTCCATGGGGTCTTTGGTCGGTGCTTGAAGAGGAGGGGTGAGAGCGACCGCCGATTGCGAATTGGTTGAAGCTTCCGTAGATGGAGGCGGTGCCGGAGTTGATGGCTTGATGGGAATGAGGACATCATTGGGATGGTAGGTTGTGTTGTAAGTCTTAAAGGGTGAAGGGTCAGTGGGAATGGTGTGGACTTGCCCATCATGCTCAAACATCACACAATGGTGCAGGGCAGAGGGGACACAGGCCATGGCACGGATCCAAGGTCAACCCAGTACAATATTGTATTGAAACTCTCCTTCGATGATATAGAAGAGCTCTAGGACTGTGCGTGGATCAACGCGAATGTGAAGGATGACTGTACCGATGGTCGTGGCAGTGGTGTCATTGAAAGAGCGTAAGATTGCATTAGTTTTGGAGACGTAATTCTTGGGAAGAGCCAACTGATCAAAGGCATGGGTAGAGATTATGTTGATGCTAGCGCCACCATCGATCATAACACGTTTAATGCGTGTCTGATCAACATAGGCAGTGATGAAGAGGGCGGCATCCTGATCTTCTGTGTTAGATGTGGGAATTTCACAATCGCTAAATGTGATGGAGGCGATAGGAGATAAAGAATGGACGAGGGCAGCGAGTGGTTGGGGGTCTTCGAGTTGGACCTCTACTGCCTGTAAGGCTTGGATGAGGGCTTGACAGTGCTGAGGTGAGGGTTGGATAAGGTCATAAAGAGACATCTTTACAGGCGTCTGGCGAAGCTGCTTCAGCATGGAGTCATGAATTGGCCCAGATGAAGAAGATGAAGAAGGCTGGAACGCGCCAAGGATAGAAATTTTAGGCTTGGGCGCAAGAGGTGGCTTGATGAAGGGATAGGTCCAAGGAATGGCAGCTTTTTCTTTCACCTTGTCCTTTTGCAACCTAGTGGTTATACGGATAGCATTGATTTCAAAAATGGGAGGTGAAGAAGGGGTCATGTCTTGCTGGTGAGATGTTGACATGGTTGAAGAGGTTGGATGGGAAGGAGTCAGGGTCTGGTCAAGAGTGTCCTCAAGGAGAAGAGTGTCCTTCTCCATATAGCGGCAGATGATGGCTTTGAGGGCACAGCAAGTCTCAGTATCGTGTCCTGGTGTACGATGATATAAGCAAATTTTCGTGTCGTCGAACCAAGAGGGCTTGGACCCGAGAGGTTGGAAAGGCTTGATGGGTGGAAGAGTTATGTTGGAAGTCTGCAGAAGCCGGCGCAATATTAACGAGTATGAGCCCACTAAAGGGTCTGTGCTATTTGATATGCGCGAGGTCAGTGACTTTTGCTTAGGCAAAGTTGGAAGAGGTTTTCGTGCCACCTTATGGGTTGATGGTGTGGTGACAGGTGAAGATGGACCTTTCTTGGTGATTGGTACTGCCTTTTTAGGAGAGGGACGGCTGGAGGTAGGTAGAGGAAGCAAAGGAGGCAACAAGTTTTGATTGGAGGCCGGAGTGGGAAGGATTCTAGCCAGGGTCGAAGGATGGGGGCCCAAAATGGATGGCAATGGTGACGGGGAAGGAGGCGTTCACTTCGGCGGTCTGGCAGTCTTCTTTGACTTGGTTGGAAGACTACTACTAGTCAAGGTCTGGTCTAGGTCCACCTTCACTTGCGGGTGAGTGAGGGTGGAGACAGGATGAACGCCAAGTGACTTGATAGGCTTAGACAAGAGAGATGCAGGTTTTGGTTTTGACAGGTTTGGTTGAGGTTTGAGAGTCTGGTCTTTGTCAAGAGTCTGAAGAGATTCTGCCTTGGGAAGATTAGTAGCATGTGATGAGAGGGCACGGGTATGTTGAAGAGCTTTAAGACGCTCCCACAACACCTGAGGCGTCACTTTCCTCGGAGGGAGAAGTTCAATTTTCTCCACTAACCGAGAAAATGGCTGAGAAGAAGATGTTGATGGTTGCGAGGTTGAAGATGAGATGGGTGTAGCAGTCTTAGAGGCATGGTATAGTGAAGACAAGACAGATTTAGATGGAGACGAAGGGGAGACAGGTTCTTCCCTGGGTGGAGAAGAATCTGGAAAGCGAGGCTCCTCAAGCAGGTAAAGGGAAGGGATGATGGTGCCCTCCACTTGCGGTTGAGGAGTAGGAAGGGTCGGGTCCTCCATAGGTAGCAGAAAGGAGGATGGCGAGACTGGTGGTGCTGGTAAAGCTAAGGCGTCCTCCAAGATGAGAGAGGTTGATGGAGAACTAGCCGGGGAAAGAGGTTCGTCCACATGTGATGGACTAATTGATGGACTAACCTCTTGAGGTTGATTGGGGACGAAAGGCGAGACCGTATTGACTATTTGAATATTGTGTTCATGATTGTCGTCAATTAAGGTCTGAACATTGTTTTGAGTTGGCGGATGATTAGGGAATGGCTGTTGAAGATGTCAATGGCCTGATTAGGGGGTGCATTGGGATTATCTAAGATGAGGTCCCCCTTTTCAAGCATGTCTTGGATTATATTCTTAAAAGTTTTGCAGTTTTCCGTGTCATGTCCCTTAACACGGTGGAAGTTGCAGAAGTCTTGTTCCCTATACCACGCATGGATGGAGTGTGAGGGATCAAATTGTGGAGGAGGTTGGGCTTGAGGGAGATTGAGGACCCCCTACTTAACAAGCTTTTCCAGCACAGATGCATATGATTCTCTGAGAGGAGTATACCGTCATTGCACGTATCTCTGTTGGAATTGGCGAGTGGCGCTCTGAGATGTGGATGGCTCAGGCTGATTGGTTGAAGAAGATGAAGGTATAACAACCACGGCATTAGCTAAAGCCTTGGATTTAGAATTGGATGATGATGGCTTAGCAAAAGAAGAGTCATTAGTCTTAGAGCTGGGATTCTTGCTCTGTAACTTGACTTTATTCTCCTTAATGGCACGCAACTCAAGTTTGTGGGCCATCGTGAAGGCTTCGTCGAAGGTGTGGAAGGTTTGAACCCTCAGGGTGGAAGAAATATGTCTAGTGCAGGATTGGGAGAAGAGTTCAATAAGCTCGGCCTGGGGTAAGGAAAAGGAGAGTTGATTGATGAGGCCTCTCCATCGAGCAACGAAGTCGGCTATGGACTCGTCCTCGAATTTCCAGATAGAATAGAGGTCCGTGATCGAGACCTTCTTGGTGATGTTGATGGAGAAGTGATCAAGGAAGAGCTGGGCCAATTGTGTGAATGAGAAGAGGGAATGGCTGGGAAGGGAGCTATACCAGTCAAGCGCAGCACCTGAGAGAGACATAGGAAACGTGCGTAGGAGCAACACATCGTCATGGGCAATGAGGTAACAGGCATGTCTGAATGCCTACAAGTGTTGCTGTGGGTCTTCCTTGCTTTAAAAGCGAGAAAACTTCAGAAGCTCCCACTAGCTAGGATATGGCCTGATTGGGACAGAAGGATGAATGGGCTTGTTGTAGATCTGCTCGTATGAGAGAGTGTTGCGTGAGCTAGAAATAGAGGTCTCTAGACTGGTCATCTTGTCCATTAGCATTTTGATGATATCTATCGATGGATTGATGGGTGGCGCGCCCACTAAGTTGTAGGGCACTTGGAAGAGGCTAGGGGAGGCATACGACATAGTTGGTTGCCCCTATAAAGGTGCCACATAGGGATAACTAGTCGTAGGGATAGATGAAGAGGCTAAAGGTGGTTGGGTAGAAGGCATAGCTAGGCCCAATGTTGCCACGAGGGGTTGGACTGTGGTAACAGGGGCCAAGGGATAAGAAGCCACCCTGGTGTTGATAAGGGCCAGGGTAGGTGGAATAGAGACGACAAGGTTTTGAAAAGGAGTGGATAGCGATTGAGCGGGTTGAGGTTGATAGGGGGCCGAAACCCCAGTGGAAGTGGGCCCAAAGATAGAGGGAGAGGCCACACCTAGAGGATTGGTCAAAGTCTAGTCAGTGGTCGAAGCGATGGCTTGAGTGTCCAAGGGTTGAACTACGGATGCCGTCGATACAGCCGTAGTCACAGCAAGAGAGGTTGGCATTCCATAGATTGGATTTCCCAAGGAGTCTCGTGTTCGGCTATGCACGAGATAGTGTTGCAAGGCCTTGACGTTGAGGTCCAAGAATCGTTCGAAGTCTTGGTCCCCTTCTTGGACAATAGGAGTCTGTGGCGGGGTTGGACGAATAGGAGTTCTTTCGGTCTCCGAGTTGAACTCCATTGTAGGCTTGGTCATGGACGGGGTAGACGGAAGTGGTTGACAACTAGCATGGTTGACAAGAGCCTTGGCTTGGCTACGAGTCAAAACCATGCAAGGCAAAGAAGGTTCAGGTTTTAGAAACTGTGTTTTTCTATTTTAGAAAACCAAGATGGAGTTTTTGACAGAGAAGGGATAGGTTTTAGGCTGCTGGTTTTGAAAAAAAAGGACAGTGACAGAGACCGACGTCGGTTGAGAAATCGATGTCGGTAAGGAATATGGCCAATGTCAGTCAGATAACTGATGCCGGTAAAAGAGGAAAGCTGACGTCGGTTGCAAAACTGATGCCAGTGACTGTGTTTTCCAGAGAACCAAAAGATTTTAAGATTCTTGGGAAAACAATGAAAAAAGTGTTCTCACTCACTCAAACAAACAGATGAGAAGAGAAGAACTGAGAGAGATAGACAAGCCTAAGCGATAAATCCTAGGAATTAACCTTAGAATCTTGTGGCTTATGCCTTAGATGAATATTTGGGGAGATTGGCTGTAAGAAGGGTCCTAGAAGAGGCAATCTAGAGCTGGTTTCGGGTCTTGTTTTAGGTGCTCAAAAATCTGTGTTAGGTCTGGTATGTGGCCTGGTGCTAAGGAGCAAGCTCCCCTCACTTCACGATTCCAGTGGTTAGCTGGTCTCGCTTAGCCAAGATATACCTCGCCTAGAGTTTATCCTCCGCCAGAGAATGGAGTGGGCTTCCCCCTTGGTGATGAAATCCAAGTAGGGTCACCGGGATGGGTAAGGTATCCGCTGGGGGATGAAATCCCAGTCGGGCCTTGTCTCAAGTAAGTTTTATGTTCGTTTTAGTGCATGTGGTTTGGTAGTGTAACATCAAGTGTCTACAATTTATTCAATATGTGTTTTACTAATTACTAGGTGAAGACTAATGCAAGCACAAGCAGAAATGCAATGCAGTATGTTTTTAAGCCCAAGTCAAAAATATGAAGTTTGGATGAAGACAAGTTTAAGAAAGGGTTTGAGAGTATGATGTTTAGACTAGTCTAGAAATGCAAGGAAGAAAGATTCATTTTAGTCCTGCTTATAGTGTCATTTGGAATAGAAGAAAGAGACAAGAAGGAAGGAGCCTAAATGCACCTAAATGAATGAAAGGAAGAGGAACCCGAGGAAGAACCTAAGGTCCCACCAGGCGTGCCAGAATGTTTCTATCGCTAATTCGCTTTCTACATTCAAAAGATGAATAAAGAAACTAAAGAAATGGTCAAGGCTAGAAGTACCTAGATAAAGATTGCGCATCGTAATCCAGACATTTGTGGGCACCCCTCTTTGGCTGTGGAGGAATGACACCTGCAAGGAAAAAGAAACTTGGACAAGAAAACGTTAGATGGATAGGCAGTGGGTTACCAAGCAAAAGCTTGTTCCCGAAAGTGTGAAAACTTCCTCAAGGGAGGTCAACCCACTAACAACAGACAGATAAAAGACTAAGGAAATACATAATACCAGAATATAGGAGTGATAAACAAATTAGAAATGAAAGAAAATATCAATGATTACCTGAAAGGAGTTGTCGGGCTGATGACAGTCACCGAGGTCAGGAATGTTGCCGGCGTCAGTTGCCTAGTCTGCCGACTTCAGTTATTCTGCCGACGTCGGTCAGGGAAGTAACCGGCGTCAGTCGGGGTAGTGGCCTGTAGTCGGGTCTGGTCAGGTTTCTGGACTGTGGATGGGTCTGGTTTGTGAATAGGGTCGAGGCAGAGCTCAGGGATGAATTTGAATGGACTGGGGAATGGTCAGGTTCTGATTAGGTGCCCTGTACAGGGTCTTTATTGGTAGGAGGGATGAGGGAGTTGTCGGGATCACACTGAAAGGATGAAAGAGTGAAAGGAAGGTGGACAGAGGACAGGCCCTGAGAAGGCTTTTCAGCCTCTCAGGGGGTAAGACAGAGGGAGTGGGAGACAACAGATACCAAACAACTGAACACTAAAGAAAAGAAACGAAATGAAATAACAGACTGTACTTACCTTTTAGCTTGCTGAATGAAGAGTGCGAGAGCTGTTGTTGAGACCATAGAAGACTTTGCAAGTGGAAATCTCTGCTCAAGAATCCCTGCACCTATTGCTGCTGTTGCATGAGGTCCAGAGGGAGAAGAAATGAATGCCAAAATGCCAAGAGAATTCAGTTTGCAAGCTCAAGGGGCCGGGGGCTGGAATGGATGCAGAAAGGAGTCTTGAAGGCTGCCAACGCCGACAGTATCGCCGACGTCAGTCGAAGGGTCGTCGATGTCGGCAGTGGCAGAATGGGGACAGAGACTAAAAATAGCCTCTGCCCATTCTTGCATGCCGTCGGGCGAGGGATTGTGGGAAGAACGGTCATGAGGACACTTAAATGGGCATGGGAGGAAGATAATGAGAAGATTTGGCATAATAAAGGCTAAGAGGGAGGTGGAGGGATCCAAGGGAGGATCCAAGGTGGCAAGGGTGAGGTGGAAAGGGGGCCACTTAATTGAAATATTTAAGTTATTTTAATCAAATTAGTGGAGGGGACTAAGGCCAAGGGTTAGGTCATGGGTTTGAGGTGGACAAGGGGGGAGAACCAAGGTGCAGACACATTTGTGGTGTCTACAAATATATAACCTTTTATATGGATAATTAATATTGTTTCACATTGATGGTATTCTCACTCTCCTTGAAATCTCTTTGTTACATCAACATGATTTACCAAGGCCTATTTTCACCTAATTATAAGTGACTATTATAGGTAATCTAACTATGTGTGTATGATAGGCCTTTAATTTCACCAAGTTTTACTCTTGAGACTCAAACCTAAAATTTCAAATTAATATTCATGCTATAATAATTTGAAAAAAACCTATCTCCTTTGATCTAAAAACCAAAATAAGAAGACAAGCTTTGCAATAGGTGAAACATTGGTTTGTAACTTGAATGGTGCTTTCAAGTATCAGAATGAGGTGTTTATACCTATATCCTTATAATCAAATTTTAAAAACATGTTTTAGACATCATGAATATGATAATACATATATTAAAAAACACATATAACTCTTTAAATTATCATACACTTGAAAACAAACAAGAAAACTAGAGGCCATAGGAATGAATAGGCAAAATTGAGTCATCAACATTATTAAGGATGATTCACGGAGGATAGTATGTAAAAATTGTAAATATCAACATGAAAATTAATATAATTAAGTATACTATCACTTTGAAAATTTATTCATCCCAATTCCTCCTGTACTATCTTTACCAAAGGAAGATCAATTGACCTTTTTAGCTTGTCTAAGAGAGTATTGGAGAATACGAACTAGTTTCTTCCATTTTTGAGCCTATCATGACTTGTTAATCATGTAATTGGACTTTTATATAATATGTATATCCTCTTAAAACTTTCCACATGCCAAGTAGATTGTACTTAACCATACAATTGCCTTTAAACTATTTAAAATTACTGCTATCTACTCCTTTCCACATTTAACCTACATTTTTTAGTTACCAAAATAAATCCTAAAACTTAAATAACATATTAGACATTAGAAAACAATTTAACACATTTGGATCCTTTTGGAAACCATACAAGTCATTAGAAAGGATAAAACGGTGGCATAAGGAAATATCATGACAAATGACAAAAATGACTAAAGTTAAACATATTTAGTGACCCTACTAAAAATGAATAAACATATTTATGACCTTAAAAATACCTTATAGTAATTTTGACTATATATGGGTTGAACTAATTTGACTTAGGGTCAAATTTGGTCAACTTTTTGGCAATATCCTAGTGGTGGCAAGCGTACAATGCCAAAGATCAGTAGCCTTATCCTATCCATTCGGCTATGGGGTCACCTATACAATAATCTTGACATTTAAAAGCCTTTGAAAAGACACCAAATAATAGGAAACAATCACACAAGATAACACACTAAATTAGACACACTTGTGTCCTCAAGAACACTTAGGGAAAACACACAACATAAGTAAAACACCCCTATCCTAATATGTATAATACCTCAACACTTGAGGTGAATAAAACTCATTTTCATTTCTTCAACCAGGGTTAAAGACAACTTTCCTTACATCCTTGCTTCTCCAAGAAAATATTCTATCATATGAGGCATATTTCTCTATTGACACTTGCTTGTGAAGGTAATCAAGAGACTTACCATGATTGTAGCTTCTGTTGATTGGAAGTATGTCACTTTGATCTCTTAAGAACATTCCATCCAAATCACTTAGATGCTTGTTTGTATTTTCAGCTATCTTAATCTCTATCATGATCACTTGATAGTTTTCAATCTATATATATATATATATATATATATATATATATATATGTATATGTATATATATATATATATATGTATATGTATATATATATATATATATATATGTATATGTATATATATATATATATGTATATATATATATATATATGTATATATATATATATATGTATAT
Source organism: Torreya grandis (assembly GCA_037957365.1). Taxonomy (NCBI): domain Eukaryota; kingdom Viridiplantae; phylum Streptophyta; class Pinopsida; order Cupressales; family Taxaceae; genus Torreya; species Torreya grandis. The sequence goes on from JARHVA010001769.1 coordinate 867,647, forward strand.
ATATACATATATATATATACATATATATATACATATATATATATATATATATGTATACATATATATATACATATACATATATATATATACATATATATATGTATATATATATATATATATATATCCTCTTAAAAATTCCCACATGCCAAGTAAATTGTACTTAACCATACAGTTGTCTTTAAACTATTTAAAATTATAGATATCTACTCCTTTCCCCATTTAACCTACATTTTTCAATTACCAAACTAACTCCTAAAACTTAACTAACATATTCAACATTAGAAAACAATTTGACACATTTGGATCCTTTTGGAAACCATACAATTCATTAAAAAGGCTAAAAAGGTGGTATAAGGAAATATCAAGATAAATGACAATATGACTAAAGTTAAACTTATTAAGTGACCCTATTAAAAATAAATAAACATATTTATGACCTTATAAATACCTTATAGTAATTTTGACTATATAGGGGTTGACCTAATTTGAATTAGGGTCAACTTTGGTCAACCTTTTGGTAATATCCTAGTGGTGACAAGCCTACAATGCCAAAGACCAATAGCCTTATCCTATCCATTAGGCTATGGGGTCACCTATATGCTAATATTGACATTGAAAAGCCTTTGAAAATACACTAAACAATAGGAAACAAACACACAATATAACACACTAAATTAGACACACTCGTGTCCTCAAGAACACTTAGGGAAAACACACAACATAAGTAAAACACACCTATCATAATATGTATAATACCTCAACACTTGAGGTGAATAAAACTCATTTGCATTGCTTCAACCAAGGTCAAAGACAATTTTCCTTGCATCCTTGCTTCTTCAAGAAAATATTCTATCATATGAGGCATATTTGTCTATTGACACTTGTTTGTGAAGGTAATCAATATAATTACCATGGTTTTAACTTCTATTGATTGGATGTATGTCACTTTGAGCTCTTAAAAACATTTCATCCAAATCACTTAGAGGCTTATTTGTATTTTTAGCTATCTTAATCTCTATCATGATCATTTGATAGTTTTTAATCTATATTTGGTGAGTCATCAATGACTTCTCAACCTCAAACATCTTTAAAGCATGACATGCTTCTTATTATAATTCATCAAGACTATCCTCCTTATGTTCATTAAACACTTCATATTATACCAGATGTGTTTTATGCTTGATACAGATATCAAGCTCCTCTTTGTGATCATTGAGAACATGATTGACCTTAGCATTAGTTATGCACTCATCCTAAATTACTGAAGGTCTTATAACCTCTTCAAATTATTTAACAATGTCATATTATTTGATGAGTGTCATCTAACTCCTCATTTAACCAATATTCAATTGGTGTCTTATCAACCAGGGCTGGTGTCCAAAGCTATCTACAGTAAGGTATGGGATGGTAAATCTAGAAGTCTACTTATGGGGGTGCTTGCTAATCCTATTCTAACTTTGACTAAACTACTTGATTCATGCTTTTGTTGGAAATAAAAGATCACACTCCTATTTTACATTTGTAGGGAAATTAAATTCACACTTCTACTTACAAAATTAAATTTACTTCACACTTCTATTATAAAAGAAAACATACTTTACATAGAAAAGAAATGAAATAAGAAAATGCTCTTTTTAAACTATGAATTTGTTTTGATGCTATTATAAATAAATGAAAATAGTAACAAGATTCTAACTAATAAAATAGAACATAAATACTGTACACAGTTCATAGTTCCAAGGAGAGTGGGCCCTTGCTCCTCTCGAACTCAGGAACAAAGATTAATTAGTGCTAGAAACTTGAAGTAATAATTCATAGAAATGAAATAATTACAATCTAATTGAAACTTTTGTGCTTATCTAATTCTTGATCCTCTATTTTATCTATATCATCTATTTTATTATTTATTTTTATAGTCAAAAGTCTTACACTTTATACGAATACAATCAACTCAAAATAAGATGCAAAATAATAGGACTGCTGATCGATCCCTTCATCTAAAGATAGGAGATTTGACTTCCAAGAGATCTAATTATTTTGATGAAATAAATATCCTATCCTATAATAGTCCTAAAATCTGATTATATACAAATCTATCAAAAGCAAGTCCTTCAAAATAGTAGGTGGTTATTTTCCTTATTTGATTCTAGCTGGAATGGTTCTTTCTTATCCTATCTAGTCTCTAGCTTCCCATTGTCCTTAAATAATTCTCAATATTGACCCTATGGAGTCCATAGAAATGAGCCTACAGAGTCCATAGAAATAATCATATGGAGTCCATAGAAACAAGCCTATAGAGTCTGTAGAAACAAGCCTATAGAGTCCATAGAAACAAGCTTGTGGAGTCCATAAAAACAAGCCTACAGAATCCATAGTTTTGCTGGATGGAGATCAAAATGGAATGTTCACTGTACATCACCTGTGTCTTCTTCCTAAGCATTCTTCACACAAAAGATCACTAAAACATGCTATTTATTAGACATTAATGACAAAGTAAAGATTTAGTCTTTGGTTTAATATAAACAAGACAAATATCTATTTTCCATGTAATAGCTATCTAAGAATCTAAGATTTGTATAAGATAATATCCTTCAAGAGATGATTTGAAGGAAATAACATGTCAATAATGAGCCATATTTTGAGCTCATTAGTATTACTACCACATATCATCTACCTCATCTTGGGGTTTAGGTTTAAGAGTGTTATCTTCTTTTTTGTGTAGAATGGACTACTCATTAGGACTATCATATCCTGGTAAAGTTTGGATGTTCACATCAAAATCCACATGTACCAGGTAATTAACCAATTCAACTTATTCTAGGATGTTATCATGATCTACTTGAAGGAGTCCATTAATGTCATCATGAAGTATGTAAGTTCTGAGACTAGTTTCTTCAAAACAACCTTGCTCAGCTCCACACTTGTCAAGATACAAATTAGATATGCCATCAAGGAGATTTAGAGGCTCTTGACCATGAGGGTGATAATCTTATTCAAAAAAATTAAAATTCATGTTAGAAGTCTAAGACACATAGGATTCAACATGAAAACGAGAGTGTGATTATGACTTAATTGTCACATTTTCCCCATATATAGTCCTAAAACCCTTGTAGGACTTGTTTAAAGTCAGATAACTTCCTATTTTATTAGTGAACTCTCTACATAAACAAAGTTCAAAATGAGGAGTCTCATCTACCACTATGACATCTTAAGAAATGGTGAAGGTAGGAAAATCATGGAAAATGATTTTAAAACCTCTAATTATACCAATTCTCATGGTAGCTAGCCCATTCAATTAGATCACTCCTTTGGCATGGGATTCATACTATAAGTTTAGTTTGTTATTTATGATCTTAGGCATGACACAAGTACTAGATCCACTATCAATGAGATAATTATGGATCAAAGAATCTCTAATAATGATGGATAGATATAACGAAGGAGGTTTCTCTACATTTTTAACTTTTCTTGACTATATTTCACTTAGGTTCTTGGTGTTTTTCAAGGCTTCCTCTCTTTGGATAGGATATTTAGATTTCAAACTGAGCTTAGACAATTCTTCTTGAGTTAGGTCTACTTGTTTAGGTATAGCCAATGTATCCCACATTAACACATTCAATTTAAACCTCTTCATTTTATCCATAATGTTAGTGAAAGTACCACTAAATCTTACTTTCCCACTAGAATAAATCATGTTTCTTTCACCTTGATAATTGGGAGGTATGAAAGCATTCCTAACATTTTTATCTCTTTTACTTGTTTGTGAATTTTGAGTAACACTAGACATACCTAGTCTTGTACTTATTTGAACATTTATTAGAGAACCATTATCATCACCTTTGACTTCTTCAACAACCTTCCTCTTACTCGTTATGTTTATAGTTATATAACTTGCATAAATGATTGATTGCCCTTGATGATTGACTGAACAAAATTCATCTTGCTTCTAATTGCCTAACACAAACCCAATTTGATCACCCTTCCCATCAATCACTCCTCCACTTGATACTTTATCTTGAGTCATAGCTATCGTAGTCCCTAAATTTACCAAAAAGTATTGGTTTAAGGCTTCATTAACATAGGGAGATGGATCATAAGGTTTATCTAATTAAGGTTAACTATTTTTCTCGTGGGAAAGATTTTTTTGAGTAGGTACTAGTTTTATTGAGGTTGAAGTGTTGGGTTTATATCCACCATATGGCTTCGATTGGACCATTTATCCTTAACCTTGAGTATGACCTTAGAAAGAAGGTTTATTACCTTGATAATTGGGATAGGATTGATTAGGCTAATAGTTACATTAGAAGGTCTTAACTTATTATTGTTAAATGATCCTATTTATACCTAGGATCTCTAATTCCATATCTCTCATCCTTTCTACCTCATTAGGTTTGTTTGGTTGAATAAAGGAAGTAGAATTATTTTTAGGTGTAATAATGGGGGAAAATTAGGTGTAAGATTTTTAAAATTAGGGAAAAGAGTCATATGAGGTCCTGGGGAAATCTCTCCAACTTGAATCAAACAATTATCTACCCTAATGGCCACCTTATAGGGATTAGGCAAAGTATCACCTCCTATAGATTGTATCATCATTAGAATGTCACTATCAAATGCTAAAAGGAAATAAAGGAAATAATGGTGAGATATTGGTCTTACCAATATTGGGATTATGATCCATATCTTTTGGAATCTTGCATTAAAGTTTTAAATGACTTCTTGAGGTGATTTATTAATGGTGGTTAGTTTTTCTACTAGTGACAAGTTATCATTCTTATCCTCAAATATTATTCTCAATGCATCTCCCAACTCATCCCAAGTTATGATTGATATAGGTGCCAATGTTCCATACTATTCAAGATCTTTAACCTTGAAGGAGATATCCAACACCTTGATTGTAATGTTCTCCTCTAGGATGTGATAGATATTGCATAAGTTATCAATATTCCTTATATGCTCAATAGGCGTGATAGAAGACTCATTGGAGTATGATGGAACACTTTTGAGGGAAAATATGGGGATGTCATCATAATGAACAATATTTAGAATTATATGTCCATTGAAAGAAATAAAAGGATGGTTCCTTGCTATGGAGGCCTTAGAACTTTTTAAGAATGGATTAATCAAGAACTTTCTTATGACCCTATAATCAAGATAAGACCTTTTTATATAGGGATGGGTATACTCAAATCTAATTGATTTATAGGAATAAGGAGGAAGCTCTAGAAATTTAAAAGGTATGCCTTTAGTGAGATACCTTGTGTTTACCTTAGGCATGAAGGGGTGAACTATTCTACAACTAAGATTGAAACTTTGGAGTCACCAAATGTTGTAAGAAGTGGACTATTACATATCCTTATTATCAAATCCAACATATATCTTAAATAACCTTCATGGAATTCATGTCTCACTAGGTGTCACAGAACTTTTTTAGCCTAAAATTTTACCTTAGATAAGTCAAGTGGACCTTGCCAATTTTAGGATAACATGGAGTTATATCCCTTAATAGACAATCCACTATAAGAGATATACCTCTAGATTAGAAAGGGCTAGCTCCCTCAATTTAGATTTTAGGCTCACACTACATTAAGTTAATCACTATTGGGGATGAAAAGGGAACAAGGAGACATAAAATAAACCTATGATAATGAGGTTATACACTAATACAACCCCACACAACACACTTTCATCCTCACTTAAGAAAGAAGACCACCCAAATTGAATTCAACCCTATATCCTTCTAGCATTAGAATTTATCATAGAGTTATATTTACATGCCTATCTAGATGTGGATTAAGACAAGTATGATATAAAAAACTACTAATCCCTCTCACACATAAATAATAGTATGCTTTGTGAAACCTATTATAAGATATCTCATTCACATAAACATGAAAGAGTATAAATGGAAACAAGGAGAGCATTTTCACCACTTGTCAACACACAAAACACTTAGAACATTAAAATAAGATATTTTGGATAATGAAATCAATTTATAAACTTTAATCAAAGGCAAATTAGGTGTTAAAAATAGTAGGGATTCACCATACCAATTATGTATCCCTTATAAATCCAAAAAAACTCTAATTTATAGAACATGTGAGAATAGAGAGAAGAAGTGAAGATGAAGGGTCACAAGACCAGGTTTCAAACTTAAAAAACTTGTTAAAATTTTAGTGTAATTAGTATAAAATAATTAAGGATGATGTTATAAACATGTGTAAATATCAGATAGACCATCTTTCTCAAGTTGGCATAGACCCTTCATCATCTTTCTTGAAACTATCTTCATGATGGTGAGGAGTGCACTTGAGTATCCAAAACTTATATAGGGAGATTTGACACATATTTTATGTAAATTAAATTTATATAATATTTTAATTCATTTCATAAACTCATCCCTAAATTATCGATTCATCAATTTTATGTATTATTCACTACTTGTAGTCATTTATCACTAGTCCTCTAGGTCTGTCCTCACACTTGTCATCCAAATGGCTTGAATTTATTGAAAGTAATGTGTTGAAGATATGATTGGAAACTCAAATTAATCTTACTTTTCACCTAGTCTATCAAATAGACCTTAATGAAACTAGTGGAACACTTTTCACTTCCTCACTAGGTAGTCACATTATCCTCACTATGTTATATCTTGATTGTCTTCCATGAATGGTCTCATAAAGATGTTTTCATGGTTTACTATGGCATGAATTGAGTTTTAGAAGATACAAAAATTCCCTAACGACATCAATCAATGGTTATTACTTGAACATCCTCCTTTTTACCTATAAAACATCTTAATTCTTCCAAAAAAATTAGCATTAGTCTATTTTGTACAAATGACAATATGGACAAGGTGTATGTCATAGATCCTAGGAGAGTTCCAAACATGTAAAAATAATTTTCATGGCCAAATGACCCCTATTTAAATCATGTCCAATCATCTTTTCTCCATCAAGTCCTAGATAGGGTTTTAAGAAGTTTGGACTATTAAAGATTATTAATAAAATCCCAAAATCCAACCTTACAACCAATTGAAAAAAAAATTGTTATAGGAAGCCCTTAAATTATCCCCATGTTTTTTAGGTCTCATGCTTGGTGTTCATACACTTGTGCAAAGTTAAACTTGGCCTCTCAAGCTTTCTCAGACATTCTAAGTACCCCTATGATAGAATTTGGTCAAAATGACCAACTTGTGAAATTTCCTTACAAAATACTGATTTATTATAGTCCTCAATCTTTACCTTAAGGTATTTAAAGTTTTTTTAAGGTTCTTATGTCATTTTAATTAATTTAGGCATATGAGTGTTCATTTCTAGTCTTAGACCTAATAGGCCAAACTAGACCTAACTGTGTATATAACACACCTGTGTGTGATCCAATGGGTTTAAGTCTTCAAAATTTTTGTAAATATCCATTAAACATATTACAAACATTCTCAAATCATAAAAATATATCATTCATCTTTTCACCCTCCCATGAACCATGTCTATAGATTGTACTTTGATTGGGAGTGCCTTCTATCTAAGATAAAATAGAGGACATCTCCTTTATTTTCTTGGTCAAAATAAAATTATGTATGGATTTTTTAATCATTAATAAATTATACACAAAAATTCAAAGTTTTATCATACTTCTATGCCCCCCAAGACTTCAAACTCTTAAAACTAGCTATTGGTTCTTATGATTATGTATAGTGTTCTATACAAGTTTTTAAGACTGATTGTGTGCAAAGCTCATGAAGACCTTATACATATTTAAAATATTTAATAGTATGTCACTAAAAAATTTAGAGTGGATTCAACATGACCTATCCATATTATACCTCTACATACTTTCAAAGTATAGTTTTCCAGTAGCTAGAATTAGTCTGTAGGCTATGTTGACTATAGATACTCATTTGGAGAATCAAGGGTCTCTTTTACGTGACTATCTAGGTCTAAGCATTGTGTTTTACAATTTTTTTATTTCTCTTTAGATAATTATAACTATTTCATATCTAAAAATTCTCAACTCATTCCTTGGAACCATGCATCATTCTCCCATTATCAATATATTGTGGGTCTGTAGTCATACTATGAATGTTTCATTTAGGATTCTTGTAGGTGAACATTTTATTGATTGAACACTATGATTACACCCTTATATCTTTCCTTATATACCTAAGGACCATTTTTTAGTTGGATGAACTCAACTATACTAGTAGGTCATGCTACCATATCCATTTAGTCTATGAACTAGGGATTTGCAAACTCAAGGTTTATTTTGCTTGAAAGCACTATGTTTTCACTAAGCATCTTCAGTGGGACCTACCTAAGTGGAAATTCACTATACCATTACTTTATCCTATATTAGTAACCATCCTTTTGTGTTTAGATATGACATATCCATTTAAGTAAAAATAATGAAATGTTTAGACTTGAACAAAGCACATAAATAGTTACCAAAATATGATTCATTATCTAATCAAAGAACTCATTTAGATATATTAAGCTAATTAAGCTCATAAACAAATTTTACACTTTGTGAACATGAACCTGGGTTTATTTTCATGAAATGGCCTCACCCTTGTCGTAATGGTCATCTCAAACCTCTCATACCTATATAAAGGTTTCAAGAAGATTACCACCTTCATGTAAACATTATTTAGCTTCTCTAGATTGGACTCATGTCATTGTAGACTGTCTATAGGTGATGACTAGATATATGACTGTGTGTACTAAATTGGTCTTCAAAACCAATCTCTAACCTTTTATATGGATAACTCCTATTATTTCAACTTGAGGGTCTTATCACACTCCTCTAAATCTCTTTGTTACATCAACATGATTGACCAAGGCCTAGTTTCACTTGATTGTAAGTGATTATTGTAGGAAATCTAACTGTGTATGTATGTTAGGCCTTATATTTAACCAAATTTTAATCTTGAGACTCAAACATAAAAGGGATAATTTATAATAATGATATATTAATTTGAGAAAAATAATCTCTTTTGATCCAAAATAGGAAGACAAGCTTTACAAAAAGTGAAACGCTAATCTGTAGCTTCAATGGTGTTTTCAACTAGAAAATTGAGGTATTTATGCATATCTCCTTATCTTCAAACTTTTAAAACATGTTATAAAAATAATGAAAAGGATAATACATATATAAAAAACACATACATCTCTTTAAATCATCATACACTTGAAACGGATATGAAAATTGGAGTCCATGGGGATGAATAAGCAGAATTGAGTCATCAACATTCTTAAGGTTGATTCATGGATCCTAGTATGTCAAAATCATAACTATCAAAATTAAAAGGAATCTAATGAATTATATTATTTCTTGTCAAATTCATCCATCCCAACTCTTCTTATACTATCCATACCAAAGGAAGACTCATTGACCTTTTTAACTTGTCTAAGAGAGCGATGGAGAATATGAACTAGTTTCTACCATTTTTGAGCCTATGATGAATTATAAAGCATTTAAATGGACTGTTAGATCCTATAGATATCTTATTTAAACTTCCCACATTCCAAGTACATTTTAATTGATCATAAAACTACCTTTAAATCATTGGAAACTATTGTTATCTACTCCTTTTCACATTGAACCTACATTTGTCAATTACCAAATTGAATCTTGACACTTAAATGGCATCTTGGATGTTGTAAAATAGTTTGATACATACGGATCCTTGTGGAAAATGTACAAGTCATTATAAAGCCTAAAAAGCTGGCATAAGGAAATATTAAGATAAATAACCAAAATGACTAAAGCTAAACATATTAAGTGACCCTACTAAACATGACTAAACATATTTATGACATTGGAAAGACATTATATTAATTTTGACTATATAGGGGTTGACTTAATTTAACATAGGGTCAAATTTTGTCAACATGTACCAACTTAGTTGATATTATCAATTTGAATTCTATTTCTCTAGATTGTATTTGATTAGATGATATTGTACATCGAAATTATATATCACCTCTCAAATATCCTAAAATTTCTTAGATGAAACATTTCCTATTGTAACATATATTTTGACATTTTTTTTATGCCTAAAAATCTTGAATTTAAATCAAATTCACTTATATCCCATATGTTGGGCCATATTATGATGCCCATACTTTTATTATCATATATGTTGTGGAATTTTTTGATACCCATCATTCTCTTACTATATATATTGGGGCACGTTAAAATGACCATATTTCAGCCTTTAGGGCATATTTAGATGCCCATATTTGATTTTATACATGTTATTTTGGCAAGTTTTGATGCCCATTGATCATTGAATTGGCTTTTTGATCTCTCATCCTTACCCTTAAGGTAACAATATATACACTTTCACATTTTAAAAATAAAATTTCATCTTCAAGAAAATTTCTAAGACATATACACTCACATTTCACATGCTCATGTTTCATATAAATGTTAGCATATATTTTTTCTTGTTATTTTATCTCATGTTTCTTTGATTTATTCATTTCACTTATTTTCATCCATTTTGGGATGTTTTTATTATATTATTATTTCATTTTTGGTATTTTAGTATTTTTAATTTCAACATTTGATTCTCTTAAGGATCTTGGTTATCACCTTCTATTTTTGTATAATTTTAATTACACCATTTTTTTTCTTTTTTTTACTTTGGTATTTTTAATTTTGGCCTTTATTTTTGTTATGGATCTTAAGTATCACCTTTAGATTTTATATTAGTTATACTCACACCATTTATTTATTTTTAGCTATTTGGTATTATATATTGGTATTTTTTTAATCTTAAAAAGCTTAATTATCATGTTTAGGTTTCTCATTGCTATCACATTTTTATCATGTTTACCTTAGTCCCATTGTAATTATTTGGCCCTTGTTTACTTTCACCTCTTTTAGGATGACCATTTACTTTCCCCCGATTTTGGGATGATCATTCACTTTACCCATATTGTAGGATGAATATTTACTTACCCCCTATTTTGGCATGACTACTACTTCTAGTAATGCTTGTGTTATATCCCTTGTAGGTTAGTATGGCTTCCATAGTGACATGGATATCACATAATAGACCCATTTATTTTGAAGCATTTATTTTCCTCTTTGTCATCATATATAAGCATAGCCTTCATTGTATAATTTTTATTACATGTATGGATATTCCATGATCTTAATTTTCCCCCTCTTCCCTTTCATTAAAGGCAAACATAAGTCAATTTTGAGGTTACAGACTTACATATGGGAAATTCTAGTACTATGTAGGAACCATGGTTTTTAGATTATCATTTATAGTGGAAAAGTGTAAGTTGTATTATGCTAGATAAATATTTCACTTGCATTTGGTTTTTTGAATATTTATATAGATGGAATAAAAAAATAAAAATAAATTACTCTAAAAATAATATCAAAATAAAAATTATAACACAAAACTCATATCACACCAAATGATGTTATATTTTTCACAACATCTCCTATCTTAGTCAAATATGAAACTCCATTATTGGCTTCATGGTAGATATGAGTTCCATTTTTGTGTGGTAGGAAAAAATATTGGGGTAAGATGTCTCATTATATCATAACATAATTACATCTTCCTATTTTTTAGTGTCACATACTTTCTCACACAAGTATCCAATCTTTGTAGTAGGTTAATGTATTTGTAAGGGGTCTTGAGTATGTAACATATTGTGTCAAGGTCTAATAATTTTAATTTCATGCATATAGACTTCATAGGATGATATATATATAATTCACTTGATATCATAAACTTTTTGTACACTAGTTAGAATCCCTTATATCCTTAATGTGGATAGTTATTAGCCTTGCCCACTTGTCTAGAGTGTTTCATTCCCACTAAGGATTTTGGCATCACCCATGTGCCACCTCACATTATTTAATTTCATATTATATTTATTTATACTCCACTTATATGTATCAATTTTAGTTAATCACATATTTTATCACATTATTATCCTTCTTTTTCCACTTTGCTTTCAATTTGTAGGTTGCATTGTAAAACCTTAGGTAGTGACCCATGACTTCCTCACTAATACCCATTATAGTTGACTTCCACATCACCTCATTTCAATCCTTATAATATTTTATATGTTTATCACATTAACTAAGTTTTATTTTTAATTCCTTAGAGATTTTGGTTTTCATTTCATCCGTTATATTCGTGTTTGATTTTTTTAGACTTTACATATATTATGTAAGACATTTTTCATAGTTTCATGTTTTTATTTATGTTTGACTCAAAATTTTTTTATTGAATTTTTAATTTTATTTTATTTTAAATAATTTTTTTTCTATAAATCTTTATTTTACATACTTGTCTTACATGATATTACAATCTCTAATTATGTATCTTTGTTTGATCTTTCTTATATTAATATTTCATTTACTTACAATTTTTTACAAATCTTATCCTCTTGTGATGTCATTACATTATATTTAATAATTTATTCATAATTTTAAACATATCACTTTATTTTTATACTAACTTAAGTTGTCTTTTCATATTACTAACTAGAAAATAAGAAAACATCTATCATCATACTTAGAATTGTCATTTTGTAGCTTTTAATTTCTCACCACAAGATTCATATTTTCCCCATATATTTATTTATGTAGGTCATTTTCATGAACTATAATAAGACTTTTAATCTTGGTGAGATAGATAATTTATATGTGATAACAAAATATTTTTGTAAAAAAATTAAACTCATCTTATTCTTCAATTTTTCCTCTTATTCTACATATTGTACATCTTCGACACATGCATAATTTTATATGATTATTAAGTTAATTAAAGGTAAATATTTTAATTACATTTAATTTTATGTAATTTTAATTATTTAGGTAATTTAATTTTTTTTATATCTTTGTGTTACCATATTATTTCCTAGAGCACCATCGTATGTTACACTATTATGACACATGATGAGCTTCAAGTGGGGCATATATATACATTAAATCTTAAATTTAAACATTTATTTTCAATTTATCTTTTTTGAAATTATCAAAAAATGGGGGGGGGGGGGGTGGTCGACTGCCCCATAGTGATAGATAGGCGACCCCATTATCCCTAAGTTCATGCCTTAAAGGGTGCATTGGGAAAGGGGTGGCTAGCCTAAAAGTGCTTTGTGAGATATGTTACTACTATATTAGGATTAAATGATTTATATTTTTGGTATAACTTATTAATATTGTCTTAACATTTACCTATTATATCATATACTTATTTAGTTTTCATATTTTACCTTATATATTATAACATCATCCTAGACAATAACTTCTATTTAGTGCATTTTCCATTTATTTCCTATATTTTCTAACTCCATGTAGTTATGAGCCTTTATTTTAACATTTGTATCACATTGGTATGGTTGACATATTTTAGTGTTGATTAACATATTTAAACTATATTAGTATAAATAGGGGCCATATACCATCTTCTTATAGTTAATGGTTGATTTTTGGAATTATATGATTTTATGTAGGGATCATGTTTCATTCCAATTATATGATATACACTATATTCACTCTTATTTGACTCTCACTTGTTCCCTAATTCATATTCAGAGGATTTTATGGTCTATAACTTTATCTTTAACAATATTTTATTTTGGTGTCTTATGATAACAATAGGAGGAATCATTGGGAGTCCCTAACTAACGATATTTTAAGTATTTTTTCAACCATTTTACTTCTCCAACCCAAAACATATTTTACAAAGCTCCACTTGATCCAAGGGGGATATTGAGGATAAATGGTCCCAAACCAAGGCAAGTATTTCTTACCATGTACTCTCATTCATTTACTTATTATATATTTGTTTCTTGTTTTTTAGTGAATGAATGTGTGTGTATTTTTCTCTAGGTTATCTCTATACCAAATTAAGTAGGTATGGATTTAGGCTTACTTATACTTTCCATATTCCCATTTAGATTGCCTATACCATCATTTGGTTGACCATGGAAACTTCCCCCTAATTTATCTTACTTTATTTGCATTAATTACATTTATTAACTTGCACCCTTACATTCATAAAGGTATAGTGATAGATATATCCTTGTGTAAAAAAATCAAGATTCAAAACCTTTTATTATTAGCACATACAACATAGGAAACACACTCTATATATTTAGATTTAATTAATGGTCATTACCTAGATAAATAATCATCATGGGTTCTAGTTAATTTATCTTTATGCAAGTCTAAGTCTATTGAGATATGATATGTGTAGGTTAATCCTAGCCCATTCATATAAATGTGACATAAAGTTGATTAATGATCACTTGGTAATTTAATTATTTTTTGGAATAATATTAATGATAAAATCCATAAATAAGGTAATAAACTTTCCGTTTCAATATGTAGAAAATAAATCTTAGGAAAGGAAATGTTGAAGAGGATATGAATTAGCTATGACATAGGTAGTCTAATAGATCATATAGTGTTGATGAATTTTTGTGGAAAATAATATCATGAAATAATTGATCCTAAACTTAGTGTATTTTTTTTCATAAAATATTATTGCATAGCTAACAAATAGATAGAATACTCTTTGTCAGACTCATATTTTTGTGCAAGCATTACCCCAACTAAGATGAGAGTATTGTACATGTAAAAGAGGATAAGGCATTCACTATAACTTTGTCATAACGTGGGAGGATATTATAAGTATATTTTCATTTTTTAAAAGGTGTTTTTAAAATCATTAGACCATTCAATATTAACACCTTTCTTGAGAATGAAATTTAGCAAATGAGTATGATAAGCTAACCAAATAAAAAATATGTGAATTTTCCCAATATTTCCAAGGTGTGTTATAATGTAAGGGATAGAATGAGGTATAATCATGTCAATACTAAATTTTGTCTTCAAATTATACACATCAATACCTTAACTTGAGATAAATAATTATAAATATTCTCCATAAGTAACACTGAACACAAATTTTAGTATTAATCTTGAATTTGTATCTAATAATATGTTTGAGGATGGAAACAAGGTAAAAAGGATGATATTAAATAAATTTATACTTGGATATGAGGTCATCCACATAGGTTTAAACTATTTTTGGGATAAGGTTATGGTAAATTTGAGTCATTTCATGTTGGTAATTTTCTTTAATAGTTTTTAATCTAAAAGGCATATTAATGTACATATATTTGGAATAATATTTATTAAAGATGATCTAATGTTAATATTTTTAGACTGTCTAAATTTGATTACACCCAAAAAAATAATCTCTAAGGGAAATAATATTATAGATAGTTTTGGAATAAATAATGGGATCTATGTAAAGAGAAAAGTATCATTAGGGCATGTTAATTTGAGATTATGAAATTCATTACATATGTCAATGATTAGAATGATTTTCTTTAAAAAAATGGACTATGTTAGAGACCCATTTATACTAATATATGGGTTTGATGAACTCAGCATCTAGGATCTTAATTGTTTCCTTATGGCAAACCTTAGAAAACTTGGGATGGAATTTATGTTACTTTTGGTAAAGTTTTGTAGGTAACAATATTTTTAAAAATTAAGTTAGGGTCAATAATGAGCACATAAAAATATTAACATGTAAAACAATCATTAATAAATTAAGTATTAATATATATTTATTTATCTCTTTTAGGTTACATATCCTTAGATACCAGGATAGGTCAAGGATCTATAGATGCTCTTGTGTTAAGTTTTATAGATTCCTAAATGAGTATTGCATATTAATTTTGGGAATGTTATGATTTTAGATTAATATTTGAAAGATTAATATGTCAGGTTAAATATTAGAAAAAAAAAATAATGAAATAAGAGGATGGAAAAGGTTGTGATTTTGGCATAGAATTTGAGGTTATCCTACATTTAGTATTTCAAAGTTGTATATATCATTAGGTAGAACATGTATTGCGCTAGAATACTCAATGTCTACCTCAGGATTAATAATTTTATTATTTTATTTTTTCAAACTATAATTGAATCTATCTCAAACTATTATTTAAAATCTGAGTAATTTATGGATCTTTAGGAGGTGTTTTTAAATTTTATTTTATGGAATCAATTAGGATGATATGTATTAGGTTGACCAATATATTCATGGATGGTATGAGTGGGTTTTAATTTATCAACATGAACAATAAATTTTGGTGAAATAGTGATAGTAAAGTCAATATAGTTAACATTAGAAGTGGAAGAAGGTAGCATTGTATTGACACTTCTTGGGCGATAGATGATGAAGATAAAAGTATTAGTTAAAATTATATTAACACTACCTACATGTTGCCTAATATAGTTATAAGATGATGTAGGTAGTGATAAAAATATGTTGTATATATTTGTTATTATTTGATACTATTATGTGACTATAACAAAATTTTATCGACACTATGTCTATGGTGGTCACTATAATCATGAAAAACTAGGTGACTCTAAACTATATTGGGATACATGATATAGTTATAAGGGATGAAATGGATCTAAATTATATAGTTTTATCTAATTTAATTATAAATAGTAAAATTATTTTGATTTGTATGTAGGTTTAAATAATTTGAGATCCCATGGGTTACTATGAACTTCAGTATTATTAGAATTACCATCTTGATTGAACTTTGTGCATTGGATACTAGAATAATATGTGTATCTTATGTGGTAAGTCCAAGGAAAACCTAAAATAAGATTAGAATATAGTGGAATATTTAATACAATAACATTTATGAGTATTATTTTAGGTCCAATAATAAGAGGCATAAAAATGTAACCTAGAGGATTTTTGTTATTTGACAGGATTTTTGTTATTCTTGTCAAATCTATGAAATGTATATGTAGTTTTTTAAAGTTCATATTTTAAAAATAATAGTTAATTGATAAAATAAATGGGGTAGCATTGATTCACTAACCTTAATCCACAAATTATTTATTTTAACATATTGATCATGATTCTAAAAAAGAGAGGTGGTTCATCTGCTCAAAAAATGATTCCATCATTAATCTTTTCATCCTATGAAAAATCTATTGATAATATATTATAAGGGGGAAGATAATATATGGTTTAAATGGTATTAAATTCCATAGTTTTTAGGCCTTTATAATGTTGAAAACATGGTTCAGGTTTTCTATATGGATATTCCTTGATGTGTTGAAATTATTAAATGATAAATTTATGATTTTATGGTAAGTTTTCATGAGTTCCATTAAAGGAATGGATTTAAATTCATTTAATTAGTTCAAATTTTATCACTTTTGTTATGATACATAATGATATTTAATAGCATTTATAATATTGAAATTAGGAGGCAAGTTAGTAGAAATATTTGGAGCCCCAAGTTGAAAATCTAGTAGTGGAGTTGACTCATCACTAATCAGTAAACCATTAGAAGAATTAATAGTAACATTATTAATAATAATTTACTTATAGGAAGGATTATTTAGATTAGTAACATGATATTTATGACTTGTATTATTATTGTAATTAACCTCTAATGCATACACATATTTACAATTATTCTATTAGTGATCATAGTCAGCATTAGTAACACATGTAAATTGTTTGAAATGATATGTATTAGGATTTGATGTTTGAGTGGATTTTTTTATACTTTTATCTTCATATTTACAATTAGATTGGTTAGATAGATGAGATTATAAGGAATTATTATATTTGTTGTCTTTATTTTTAGAGGCTTTTTAATATTATGCATATCACTATTTTAATATATCTTTGTAGTTAAAGTTTCCACCTAATAACTATTCAAATTAAATTTTCTTAAGTTTAAGAAAATTTAATGTGAGGGGCCAAATATTAGTGTGGAACCAATTTAACATGTTTGGATTCTGTTAAGGTGGTGGTGAAAAAAGGTATATATTGTGAGAGAAAATTCCCAATTTATTACAAAATAATTGGAGGGAAAGTAGGGTTTTGATTATTTTAATTAAAATATCCCATTTACATGGTTATGGATGAATACTTTGAGATGTATTAACATTAATTACATTATATGGTCTTTGAAAATTTCCTTATTAGCATTTTGAGATGGTCCAAATTTGTTTATAAGGATATTCTATATTTTTCTCTATTGTAGGACTATTCTATGGTCTTAGGGGAGTGTATCCTAGTTATATATTGAAGAGAGACCTTAAGTGTGATAACTAATACTTAGACTATGTTTTAGTCACTCATGTTATGGTATGCCTTATGTGCCAAAAATTTCCATCACTTGATAAAATCATCACAATATTAATAATTTAAATGCTTATCATTAATTAAATTCATAGGGTTATTTTTTATAAGTTCATTCTCTTTGAATTACATAACTAAAACATTGATTTAATTTTGTAGCTATGTAATCAAATAAATAGGAATTTGATTATAATTTTTTAATGCATATCCAAACTAGGGTTTAGGCTATAATATTATTAGTTTCACATGTGTTAGTTTAAATCCATTACTTATAGATATTATTGAACACATTACTATGTAATTTAGAATCAGTCATCCTATCATATATGATGGTTGAAGTAATACTTCCAATATCTATAAACACAATGAAAGGAGATAAAGTCTCCTTTTGAAGGTGTTGAAGAATATAATTTTATATTAAAGGTTGGGGGATAATATTTTCATTGGAATTTATAAGAATAGGACGAATTTAATTATAATTTAGTTGGTTTAAATAAAATTAATGATCTTGATTATTCATTTGAATTTTTATTTTTCATTTTATTTTATTTTTAAATGGAGTATTTGGTTGTTGTTTCAATACTGCATGAGGGAAATTTGTTTAATAAATTGTTTAAGGATTGAGGATATATTGACAGGAAAATTTTGATTGGAATTAGTAGGATTAATGAGAGTATGAATAATAGGGTTAGGATTCTTAATATTATTGTTAAGAAGATTACCATTTTTTGTTTCCCCATCTACCATAGTAAAGGGATTGATAATTATAAAATTCCCATTATTTTTTGGGGTGTAAATGGTATTAATGTAATTAATATTAATAATTTGATTATGATCTCCTAATTTTTTTAAAATAAGCCTCCAGATATTAAAACATACATTATATAAGATTTAATACCTAAATATTTACATCTCATACACAAACAAAACCACACCAATTTTTTTAACACTTCACTCAAACAATATAACACTAAAAATACATAAAAATCAATAATCACATATAGTTACAGAAAGGATGATAACATGTAAACAAAACTCACTACAATTGAGTTTAATTTTCAAAAAAAAAATCTCAGTTTCAACATATTAGAGTTATTCCTAAACCTATTATGACAAAAGGAACACAATAAAGGATAATGCACATGTATAAATAGATTGAATAACTATAAGCTAACTCCGAACGTCCACAACTTAGAATCGATAACAAG
Organism: Torreya grandis; assembly: GCA_037957365.1. Classification (NCBI taxonomy): domain Eukaryota; kingdom Viridiplantae; phylum Streptophyta; class Pinopsida; order Cupressales; family Taxaceae; genus Torreya; species Torreya grandis. The sequence continues at coordinate 887,033 of JARHVA010001769.1, forward strand.
AAGAATTATTTAAACTTGGTGAAATTGGATTATGCTTTTCATGAGCCCAAATGTTAAAAAAAATTACTATCACATAATGGATATATTAACACAAAAATCAAAAAATAATGAGATCATAACAATATAAATGGTGAAGTTTAATTAAGTGAAGAGTGTAATGCTAAAAACCATGAAAGCACATACACACCAAAGGCTCATAAAATGACTTTGGATAAAATATCCTAGAAAGATAAAAAAAAACTAAATCAAAGTTGTAAGTCAAATATTTAAGATAAGGAAAAATCATATGAGTTATACAATAGACATAAGTTAATAACAATGTGAATTGAAATGTCTAATCCAAACTAGAATTAACAACAAAAATGTAATTCTCTTAAGAAACTACTAATCATAGGACACAAGTAGAACTCACAAAAAATATCAAACAAATTTGAAAGTCAAAGACAAAAGGTTAAATGTGAAAATGAAACTCAATGTAAGAGGTTTATATTTTCATGTTTAATAAAAAATAATCTAGGTGATTAATGTAACACCCTTTTTGAAGTGACCTCATAAACTAAAATCTAGATTCAATAGGAATTCTAGAGTGAAGTGGATTTGAAAATGTGTCACCTAAAATAACTATTGGAACACAACTATCTATTGGGAGGGGGGTGAATTAGTAGATTAACTAAAAATAGTCCTTTAATCCTTTTAAAGAAAATTCAAAAGCATATACAAATTAAAAGATAAATTTAGAGATCACATACACATACAAATACACAAGAAACCAAATTTATACATGGAAAAACCATTGTGAGATTAGCTACTAGAATCTATTGTTCTAATATAGCCTCACATTAAATACCTCACTAGAAAAACCTTGTTAGTTACAAATTTAAGGGAGCTGAACCTAAGGAGACACCAATCCCCTAGTTTAAAAGTACCAACTCTAAGGAAGAAATAACTCTCTAACTGAGCACCAACTCAGCTAACCTCATTAGCTACAATGTTTAAGGACACCAATCCTAAGGAGACACCAATCCCCTAACTAAGTACCAACTCATCTAATATTATGGCACCAACCAATCAGATCTATGGAGCTACAACTCCATATTACAACATTGATGAATAAATAAATCAAACACTATTCTATATTAGAATTACAATATGTAACATGCTCATACTATGCACATTATCTTTGTTCCTTCTTCCTCTCTAACCCTTTCTCTCTATGTTCGGATATATATTTATTCAACACACTTCATCTCACTCTGTCACTTGGCCTCTGTGTCTACACACACACACACACATGTATATGTGTGTGTGTATATATATATATATATATATACACACACACATATACATAAATACATGTGTGTGTGTGTTTGGCACTCTTCAACATTATCTCATGTTCTCTACATTTCTACCTCTGTGTCTATATATTTTTGTTTGACATAATTCCAATAGATATAGTAGCATCTTCCTATGTCTTAGATGTGTAATATATAATAAATGAATCTAGGGTTCCATATCTTTAGTGTGTTCACACTCAAACTTCAATACATCACAACAATTATATACTTTAGTTCATTATTACTTGGAGTGTAAGTTTCTCACATCTTGATTCCATGAATCATGTCACAATTATAAGTCTCTTTAATATCTATAGCATATTTTATACTAAATTTTTGAGGCATAGGATATTTAATGTAGATTTGATCAATTAGATCTATCAATCTCATTATTTGTGTTGAGAAATAAACCTCATATGTAAGTTACTGCATGTTTCTCCACTTGACTATTAGAATTTAAACATTTTAAATACTGGTATTTGATCTCTTTATTCATTCCATCTCCAAGATTTCTTGCTCCATTGAATCTATGTACATTTCTAAACTTTAATTTTCCACTATTTAAAATGCATCCATCAGTCTCCATATCTTATCTCTCGTATGCCATTAGATCTTTGAATTTGTACAAACTTTACCTTAACTTGGTCATTAAACTTTGACACTTTGACCTCATCTTGTTGCTTCCTATATATTTGGATCACTTTCAATCCATTGATATTATCAAACATGCTTGGTTTTTAACTCACCACTATGTAGATAAACATCAATCACTTTATAGCATCTGAGTGTATTCACTCAATTAGATCTCCTTTGCATGATTACCCACTCACCATCAGATCTTTTGATAAGATTGATATTTATATCTATCCAAAACTTGAGGATATTAAATTTGTCATAAGTATGTGCCTTTTATACATAGCTATTAGTTTCTGCTATTGAGACATTTGGCATCCTTGCATTACTTGTTGACCTTTTAACTTTAAACTACACCATAGATTAACTATCTAGGCTTTATGATTCTGACACTTGTCACTTATACATTAACTTAGAGGTTCTTTTGATAATTTGACTTCATCATGATTTGTTGGATTTCTAATTTCTAATTAAGCACTAACCATTTATCTTCCAAGTATTTTGAACTTTACCTCTGACAAGCTTACACTTATTGGGTCTCTCTCTTACAAGCTATGTAAATATGACACTTGTCACTAGCATATTTACTTAGAGGAGCCTTTGATAATTTTAATTTAATTCACTTAATTAGATCATCTACATATGATGAAGAGATATCCATTTATCAAGCTTAGATATAATATAAAGTCTAAGACTTAGAAAATATTAAGTCTTGCAATCACTACTTGAGCCAGTAATTGTTAGGTTGAGGGGTCAGTTTCACAATGATGAAAAGGTATTAAGTTATAACTTAAGATACTAAATCTAGGCAATAGCTAGTCACTATAACAATATGAAGTGCCTATTATGCCATGACTTAAAACTTTAAGGTTTTACTAAGAAACCGTCTCCAATTTGAGAGCAAAGATAATTCAATTTTGAGCTCATTCCTTCTCAATTGAACCTGTAGTCCATATATTCAAGATTCTCATGAAAAACCCATAACACATCTAATATATATTTATTTTTAAAATTTCCATAGATGATCTTTGTAAAATCATGACAACTTTGCATGACCTTGTGTAGATTTTGTCAAGTATGGAGATGATTTCATTTTGCTTGGAAGACTAACTTTGCATCTACATAACTGATGTTATGCTTACTCGCATGACCTAAAAATTAAATCATTTATTCTTATTTCATATAATATTTGATCCATATATATTTTTTGTCTTGAATCCTTTGTATAGATATGGCATTATAAAATTTCCTATTTATGTTTATCTTGCAACCTACAAATTTGATTATATTGGAAAACACTGAAAAAATGGCTTGGAGCCCAAATTTGACCAATAATATATTCTAATCAACATATTCAGTCCTAAATATCAATGACATTCTCATAATGTACCTTTTGACGTCAATGACAATCATATTTCCAACAATCTCCCCCTTTATCATTGATGGAAAACTAAATGCTCTAATCTTTTACTATTCATCTCCTTCTCTAGCATTGCTTGCATTAGATTTTGATAAGTATGAACTAAATTTGTTCATACCATAATTGATCCCCATTAGGAAATGACACATTTTCCTAATAATCAACTTGGACATTTTCTCTATTTCTTCTTTGTCATTTTCAATTTTTGCTCCAAAATTTTGCAAAGCATGTTTTTCTTCTTCTCCCACAGAGAGCATTTGCACTTTTTCTCCCCCTTTGACATCAATGGAAAAGGGAATCTTTCTTACTATTTGTCTAAATGTTTCTCCCCCTTTATCAGATAAAGGAGTTTTTCCAATCATCTTAAACCATAAACTCATTAGAAAATTTCAAAAGTATGCATACCTAAGTTTCCTTTTCTCTTGTTCTTCTAGGGATTAATAAATATTTTATGATCCTCCCCCTAGACTTATGCTCTATCACTAGAATCTAGTGATTTGATGTAGGAGCTTCCATACAGGATTACTAATCTTCTCTCTCAGTCTCTTATTATCATCTAATCCTAGGACCTTACCAATTTCAAATCTCTTCTACTCTAGGCCTTCTTTATCCTAATAGATTAAATAATCTAGTTCCCCCTTAAACTATGTATATCTTCTCAAGATATTCATTTTATCAGAGTTATCTCCCCCTAACTCCATGCTCCTTATTTTCACCAAGGGACTACCTATATCATACCATAACTTCATTTTTCACATGTATATCATCATTTTACACATGTTCACTAATTTTGGTGACCTAACTCATTATACAACACAAGATACACCATGTCAAGGGTTTCTTACATTAGAACCCTTATGCCAACTGAACCTATGGACATATATATGAGATGTAATCAAATATCACTATGTCACATTGAAGCACTCATTTTGTCCCTATATAAAATTCATGAACATCACTTGACTTGATCAAATCATTATCACAACCTACTTGATTTCTTATATGTAGCAGATATCCCTTGCTTTTCCACTGAAATAGGTCTCTTAAGAAGCATAAACAGAGACACCTTAATTCATAATATCCTAAAATAATTTGAAACTAGGAGTTTCCCATAACTCCTCATATTCCTTCTCCTCCTTGGTCATCTTATGCTTTCTATTCTTCTTATTCATAGGTTTGAGAGAAATAACATGCTCATCCATTACAATCTTCTCCTTTTTTTCTATGATTGGATTAAAAATACATGGAGATAATATGGATTCATGACATACCTTTTAATCTAAAGTATCTTCCTTATAGTTTATATTCTCATCACTAGGCATAGAATACTGATGTTTTATGCATGAAATTTTCTCATTAATATCATGATGTTAACTTGAATCTATACTCACTTTAGAACTAGCCTTAACTAGTATCTTGGTTGTCTCCTTAAGCTTGGTCTTCTCATTCTCAACATGAGAAAACATTGAGAGATATTTACATTCTCCAACATCATAACATTATCTTGATCTTTCATTTTCCATACATGCTTGGGTTTCTTATATGTCCTATTTTTATTTTTATCAGAGACTTGTGAACCTTTATTCAGACTAGGAGGCATACCTTTCTTCTTACTCTATATGTTTGATCTTAAAAAGCTTGTTCTATAATTTTTAGCTATGTGATCAAAATTATTACAATTATAACATATTACATTTATATCTAACAAGTATACAAATAATTTTTTTCTTGAAAAAATGGTTCTCCTTGTAGGTATAGCTCTATAATAACTAGCCTTATGACCAAAATGATTAAAACTATAACAATAACCATAGATAGATGAGGAATACTTAGTCATAGATTTCCTTTATGTAGGATGGGTAGTTCTTCTAACCTCTTGCTTCATCAAGTTGCTTACCCTTGTGTAGTCATTTTCATTACCTACCTTTGTATTCTAAATCTTCCTTGAGTTTGTAGAGATGGAATCATTGTTATTTTTCCTTTTCTCGAGCTTCTTTTCAGTTTTAACCTTCTTCACATTAGCATGTATTGTGTTTATCTTTGTATCATTGAAACTTTTATCTTTCTTTGCTCCTGATCCTTCTAATTTGTAATTATAATATAACTTAGCAAATGTATTGGTTATGAGACTTTTTACCTTTTCATAACCAAGACCAGATTTCCTTTTTGATGGCTTTTGAGAGTGGATCAACTCATCAAGAATATTTGATCTTCCTTTTAGTTTTAGACCTTTGTTTATTTTTTCTTTAGCCTTTTCAAGCTCTTTTCTCTGTTGTGGTGTGGAGCTAAATGCTTCAACTGCTTGTAGACACACAAAGAAGGATGCTGAAGAACCAGAGCCACCGGTGTTGGCAGTATGACTGACGTCAGTCAAGTGTAGTGGAGAAGGAGACCGGCGACGGCAGGAAGTCGGCCGACGTCGGCAGCACCAGACCAGCAGGTACCGGTGTCGGTCACCTATGTATTTTTGGAACTGCTATTGACGAACAGTCAGTTGAACCGAGTGTTTGCATGCTAAGGGGCTAATTTAAGTCGCGAGCTGTGTGTCTAATTTTAGTAGTTAGACTTTTATTTTTGTAAGCATGGGATCTTTTTTATAGACCCATAAGGCATGTATTGTAAAATAATTCTAAGGAAGTAAAGACATTGAAGCTAGCAAGGTCAAGGAGATCTACAGGTGTAAGGTCAAGGAGATTAGCTGAAGCATTTAAGGATGGATAGCAACTCAGGCTTTAGAGTTGTTGTGTTGAGCAAGAGAGAGAGGGAAGAAGGTCTTGAGGTGAGGCAAGCCTATGAGGTGGAGGAAGAAGTGGCATCTTCCTTATTATATTTTCTTTTAGTAGTATTTAATACAAGATTGTGTATTATCTCTCAAATTCTTTGTTGTCTCAAGTTTCTAGCTACTTTATCATTCTGGTATAATTCTGTGTTTAATTGCATATAAGAAAGTAATCAATTGTGCTCTAATTGGTAGAGCTGTATAAATCCCTGACAAGTGGTATCAGAGCTACGGTTTGCAAGTAGGGTATTGTTTTTGATTATAGGTCATTCACAGGGTTTTTTGATTGAGTGGGAGTTCAGCAATGGCAGAAGAAAGCAGGCTATGAATGGAGAAGTTTAACAGCAAGAATTATCAACACTGGAGGATGTAGATTGAGGACTATCTGTATCAGAAGGATCTGTACTTACCATTGGGTGGGGTTGCATGCAAGCCCACAGATATGAAGGATGAAGAATGGAACGTTCTTGATCGAAAGGCTCTCAGTACCATAAGGTTGAGCCTTGCATCTTCTATGATTTCCAGCTTATCACAGTGTAAGACAACGGAAGAGTTGATAAAGTCCTTGGCAAATTTATACAAAAAGCCCTCGGCTTCCAACAAGGTATACCTTATGAAGTAGCTATTTACTTTTCAAATGCAGGAAGGTGGATCGGTACATACTCATCTCAGTGATTTCCATGGTTTGGTAAACCAATTAGCTTCAGTCAATATTGTTTTTGATGACGAGGTAAAGGCTCTCTTGATTTTATGTTCTTTGCCTGAAAGTTGGGATGGTATGGTTATGGCAGTAAGTAATTCTGCATCTGCTTCTAAAATCTTAAAAGTTGATGATGTTGTGAGTGTGATCTTGAATGAAGAAATACACAGGAGAAGCACAGGTGAATCATCAGGGAATGCTCTAAGTGCAAAAAGCAGGAAAAGGCAAAGAGAGAAGGTTGAGCAAGGGAAATCAAGGTCGGGAAGGAGATCTGAGTCCAAAGGTATTACCTGCTGGTTTTGTGGAAAGAAAGGACATACAAAGGAGTGTTGGTTGAGAGATAAAGAGAATCAACATGCAGGTATGGGAGAAGCAAAGGATGTAAATATCGTGACGCAGGATGCTCTCATACTTTCTTTATATAGTCAGGTAGGATCATGGATTTTAGATTCTAGTTCATCTTTTCATGCATCCCCAAACAGAGATTTGTTCTACGAGTATGAACAGGGAGACTTTGGATTTCTTTATTTAGGGGTTGGTACGCCTTGTCAGATAGTTGGCAAAGGGAAAGTGCAGCTAAGATTGTAGATTGACAACACGTGGGTGTTGAAAGAGGTCATGCATGTTTTGATTCTGAAGTAGAGTCTGATTTCTATAGGAAGGTTGGGAGATGAGGGATGCACAATAACCCTCACAGTAGATTCTTGGAAGGTTACCAAGGGAGCACTTGTTCTAGCAAGAGGTAAGAAAGTAGATACTCTTTATCTGTCTACTTGTATTACTGATTCCACTTCTGGTGTAGATTCGAAGATGTGGCCTAATAGGCTTGGTCACAAGAATAGGAAGGGAATGGAAGTTCTTGATTCAAAAGGTATGCGTTCAAATTTGGAAAGCATAGATACAGTTCATTACAGAAAGAGGAAATTTGATGCTTTTGACAAGAACAAAGAAGCCTTGGTGTTTATGGAGGAGATGAATGACAGAGATCAGTCACAGGGGCTGAATAAATCTGAGTAGGGTAGCATGGACAGAGGTATGATCCAAGAAGAGCTCACGGATGAAAATTTCATCACTTATAGGAACACACAGACACTGATGTCAGTAGCTTGGCACCGACGTCAGTCATCCATATACCGACATCGGTCATGTGCAGACTAGCAGGGTCAGTAGGTCGGACAGGAGAAGTCCGATGTCGGTCATAAGGACTGACGTCAACAGGAGGGACACCGGCGTCAGCCAGGGAAATGACGTCGGTAGTCAAGGTCAGTGCAGGGAACTAACATCGGTCGAGAGCAGACTGGGAGATGGCCTAGATCGGTCACTGAAATGGATGTTGGGTGAATTACTAAGTCTCAAACACCCATGTGGAGGTCAGAAAAGGTAGGTGAACCTCATATTCATTGTTCACCTTCTTTATATTGCTTATTGATAGTCACGAACTAGGAAGATGGAAGAAGCAATGCAGGTAAAATCCAGAAATAGTGGGAGCTTGGCATGGATGAGGAGTGTGAGTCCTTGGAGAACCAAACAAGTATTTGTTGGTAGTATTGTCAGCTGGAAGGAAGCACTGGATAGAGGGATGGATTCTCATTTTAGAGAAGAGAGTGGATGGATACATGAGACAGAAGGCTATGGTATATGGTCTTGATTATGCTGTAGAACAATGGAGGTTTGACCATTGTATTTTATCTTTACCAGGTTGGATAATATTAGCTACATTATCCTGTTACTATATTGTGTTACTTGTTGCAGGGTTTCATATACAGGGAGTTTTCTGAGCTAAGGGTAGAGTTGGTTTAGAAGTATGTCATGGAGAATTTGGGAGCAGCAAAATTCTTGTGGCATAAGATACAGGTATTGCATCACAGGTTTACGTGGTTGTTGGCCTTCAAGAGTGACATTGAAGAGGGATACAGAGCCTAAGGAACAAAATAGATAGTGTATAGGTACAGGTATAAGTTGCAGCTGTTTATCTCCAAGTGGGAGATTGTTGTGGTGTGGAGCTAAATGCTTCAATTGCTTGCAGACACACAAAGAAGGATGCTGAAGAACTAGAGCCACCGGCGTCGGCAGTATGATCGACGTCAGTCAAGTGCAGTGGAGAAGGAGAGCGACGATGGCAAGAAGTCAGTCGATGTCGGTAGCACCAGACCAGTAGGTATCGGCATCGGTCACCTGTGTATTTTTGAAACTGCTATTGACGAACAGTCAGCTAGTTGAACCGAGTGTTTGCATGCTAAGGGGCTAATTTAAGTCGTGAACTGTGTGTCTAATTTTAGTAGTTAGACTTCTATTTTTGTAAGCATGGGATCTTTTTTATAGACCCATAAGGCATGTATTGTAAAATAATTCTAAGGAATTAAAGGCATTGAAGCTAGCAAGGTCAAGGAGATCTACAGGTGTAAGGTCAAGGAGATCAACTGAAGCATTCAAGGAGGGATAGCAACTCAGGCTTTAGAGTTGTTGTCTTGAACAAGAGAGAGAGGGAAGAAGGTCTTGAGGTGTGGCAAGCCTTTGAGGTGGAGGAAGAAGTGGCATCTTCCTTATTGTATTTTCTTCTAGTAGTATTTAATACAAGAGTGTGTATTGTCTCTCAAATTCTTTGTTGTCTCAAGTTTCTAGCTACTTTATCGTTCTGGTATAATTCCGTGTTTAATTGCATATAAGAAAGTAATCAATTGTGCTCTAATTGGTAGAGCTGTATAGATCCCCTAACATTCTCAAAGCCACTATCATTGCTTCCATCTTCATACACTCATTAGATTTGACTTTTAGTTCAATTTTGACTACATCTTCTATTCTTGTAACCTCTTTAACTTGAGTCTTAAGGCTTACTATCATCTGATTAGATATTTCAAAAAATTTGCATAGTTTTTCAATTTCTTTTTATCTAAGTTTATTATAACTTGAGTCCTCTTTTATCAACTTATCAATCTCATCTAGATCATAGATGAGTTCACACTCAAGGTCTACTTCTCCTTCCTCTTCATCAAAGTCTTCAAATTCTTCTTGATCTAGATCTACAAAATTTGATTCTAATGCTATGAATAAGAATTCATTTCCCTCAGCCATAAAGGCATAGTCATGGTCATCATCTGAGCTATCAATATCATCTAATAAATCATTATCTTCTCTTATATACAATATTTTATTGTTTTTAAAGAAGTTTATCCTTTTAGAATAGTACGGCTTCATCCTTTATCCATCCTCTTCTTGCTCAGAGTTATCCTTTTTATCATAAGGGCATTTAGCATCAAAATTTCCAACCTTACCATAGTTAAAGAATTTAAAGGGTAACTTACCTTTGTAATTTTTAGATCCTCTCTTAAATTTTCCAAAAAATTTGGCTTCCTCTTCATTAATCTCCTTAGATCTAGAAGTAGATGCTTCTAATTTTGGTTTCTTAGATGCATTGACTGAAACTTCTCTCTTAGAAGTATCTACTTCTCCCATTCTCATCTCATAAGTAATGAAGATTGCATGTAACTTATCTATAGTGAGCTTATTTAGATATATTAATTCCTATATTATAGAGATTTTAGAATCTTGCCTTGATGGAAAAGATCTTAGGACCTTTTTGATAATCATTGATTCTTTCAAATCTTCTCTAAGGCCTCTAATTAAATTGATTATTTCATCTACCTTGAGAAGGTAGTTTGTAATCTTCTCTTCTTCAATCATTTTAAGACTCTCAAACATTCATTTGAATGTTTGTAGCTTGTCCTAATTTACCTTATCATCACCTTCATAGATTATCTTTAACTTATTCTAGATATCTTGTGCATTTTGATAATGCATTAGTTTGATAAACTCTTATTTGGATTATACATAGAGAATAGTATTCTTTGCCTTGGAATTGATCTCATATGTCTTCTTTAAAGTGTGATCATTAAGAGTTGTATTAGGGGTTGTATATGCATTTACCATGGACATCCATACATCAAACCCTAATGAAGATAGATATGTTTCCATTCTTATGCTCTAGAATGCATAGTTTGATCCATCAAAGAGAGTTACTTTGTTGGATGAAGATCCTTCTTGATTATCCATTTGTGTTTAAATTTTCAAGATCTAACTAAGTTGATTAACCTTATTCTAAATAAATTGGGATATAATACCAATTATTGGAACACAACTATCTAATGATGGGGGTGAAATAGTAGATCAGCTAAAATAAATATTTTAATCTTTTTAGAGATAATTAAAAATCATATGTAGAATAAAACATAAATGCAGAAATCACATACACACATAAATACACATGAAACTAGATTTATATATAAAAAACCCAAAGGACAAAACTATGGTGAGAATAGATGATATAATCTACTATTATAATCTAGCTTCACAGTCAATGCCTCATTGGAAAAACCTCACTAGTTACACATTTAAGGTCACTGACTCTAAGGAAACACCAATCCTAAGGAGACACCAATCCCCTAACGAAGAACTAACTCAACTAATCTAATGGCACCAACCACTTAGATATATGTATCTACAACTCTAGAATACAACATTGATTCATAAATTAATCAAACTTGATTCTTTGTTATAAGTCTAATATATAACATGCTCATGCTATGAAAATTATCTTTGTGACTTCTTCCTCTCTACCCCTTTCTCTCTATGTCTATATATATATATATATATATATATCTTTATTCAACACACTTTATCTCTATATATTTATTAAACACACTTCATCTCACTCTATCACTCTATCTCTTTGTCTGTGTGTGTGTATATATATATATATATATATATATATATACAAACAAAGAGATAGAGTGATAGAGTGAGATGAAGTGTGTTTAATAAAGATATAGAGATAAAGTGTGTTGAATAAAGATATATATGTTTGACACTCTTCAATAACATCTCATCTTCTCTACACTTCTTCCTCTGTGTCTCTATATTTTTGTTTGACAAAATTCCAATATCTCTAGTAGCATCTACCTTTGTCCCAGATGTCATATATATAATCAATGGATCTAGGGTTCCATATCTTTAGTGTGTTCACACTCAAACTTTAACACATTACACCAATTCTAGACTTTAGTTCATTATTAATTAGACTGTAAGTGTCATGTGTCCTAATTCCATGTATTATGCCATAATTATAGGTCTCTTTACTATCTAAAGCATCTTTTAGACTCAAGTTTTGATGCACAAGATATTTTATGTAGGTTTGATTGATTAGATCAATCAATCTCATTATTTGTGTCGATATATAGAGCTCATATACAAGTTCTTACATGTTTCTCCACTTGACCATTAGAATTTAAACACTTTAAATATTGGCCTTTGATATTTTTCTTCATTCCATCTCCAAGATCTCTTGCTCTATCAAATCTCTATATGATACTAAAATTTAATGTTCTACTCTTTAAAATGCATCTATGAATTTCTAGATCATATCTCCCATGTGTCGTTAGATCTTTTAACTTACACAAACTTTGCCTTGACTTGGTTATTAAACTTTGAAACTTTGACCTCATTTCACTACTTAATATATATTTGGATCACTTTCACTCTATCTATCTTCTCAAACATGCTTAGTTTTTAACTCACCACTAGGTCGATAAACATTGAGCACTTTATAGATTTTGAGTCCATTCACTTCATTGGATCTCTTTTGCATGATCGCCCTCTCACTATTAGATATTATAATAAACTCTATATTTATATCTATCCATCCATAAAGGATATGACACTTGGCATAAGTGCATGCCTTTTATACATACTTATCAATTATTTTTATTGATAAATTTGGCATTCTCGCATTTCTTTTTGACTTTTTGGCTTTAAACCACATCATAGATTAGCTATCCAGACTACATGATTATGACACTTATCACTTACACATTAAATTAGAGGTCCTTTTGACAATTTCAATTCATTATTATTTTTTGCATCTTTAATGTCTGATTAATCACTAACCGTTGATCTTCTAGCTATCTCAAACTTCACCTTTGACAAGATTATGCTCATTGGGTCTCTATCTTACAAGCTCTATTAATATGACACTTATCACTAGAATATTTACTTAATGGATCCTTTAGTAATTTGACTTTGCTTTAATTAATTAGATCTTCTATGTATGATGAAGTGATAGTCATTGATCAATCTTGGACATAATATAAAATTTAAGACTTAAGAAATATTAAGTCCTTTGATTACCACTCGAGATGGTGAATTCTAGGTCAAGGGGATATTTTTACAAGGATGAAAAGGGATTAATTTATACATTAAACTACTAGATATAGGCTATATCTAGTCACTATCAAAATAGAAAGTTCATGTTGATGACATGACTTAAAGCTTTAGAGTTTTACAAAGAAACCCTCTCTAGTTTGAGAGCAAAGATAATTCAATTTTGAGCTCATTCCTTCTCAATTAAACTTGTAGTCCATATATTTAAGATGCTTATGAAAAACCCATAATAGATATACTATCTATTTCTTTTTCAAATGTCCTTAAATAATCTTTTTAAAAGTACGACAACTTTGCATGAACTTGTGCAGATTTTTTCTAAGTATGGAGACAATTTCATTTTGCCTAGAAGGCTAACTTTGTATTTGCATAACTCTTGTTGAACTTAGTCACATCACCTATAAATTAAAGAATTTGTTCCTTTTTCATATAATATTTGATCTATATATCCATTTATTTTTGAATTATTCTTATGTGTAAGATATGGCATTATAAAATTGCCTACTTATCTTTATCTTACAACCTATAAATTTGATTGTTTTGAAAAACATTATCAAAATCACTTGGAGCCCAAATTTGATCAAGCATATATTATAATCACCATATTCGGTCTTTAAAATCAATGACAAGCTTATAATGTCCCTTTTGACATCAATGACAATCATATTTCCAACAATAAAAAACACTAAGGTGAATTAAATATAAAGAATCCTAGAATGATATGAATATAAATGATTAAGGTTAAAAATATAATTTTCATAAAATCATATCTCTATCAACTTAGATGATGTTTTAGATTAAGGTAAAAAAAAGGTTTTGAAGGGACCCCGAAACCTTGAAACAAAGGAAGAAAGATATAACAATAATGTCCACAGGTGAAACCTTTTACCTACTTCTAAGTAGTATCAAAAACAGGTTTTACAAGGACCTGAAACCACAATTCAAGAACATCAAAAGACAAACCCCATGTTTTACAGAGACCTAGAAACTCTAGTGTGAGAAGAAAACAAAAAACCAAAAAATGGAACCAGTTATTACATCCAACTAAAAAGACCAGGATAATAACAACTCAAAGAACCTATTCTTCTAACTCCAAAATCATCTTCACCACTTCCTTTCCAATCACAATAGTGTCTTGTATAGATATAGCCGCCAATGTAGCAACCTCTTGCATTGCTTTCTTCCTTGAGCTCTGTTTGGTTCTCTTGCTAGGCCCCTCCAAGGATTTAATTTCCTCATTTTCTCATTTTCCAATGTTTACAACAGTTGCACATATGCTAGAGGTTACCTCCTCCATCTTCATTCTACTTTCCTTAATGAGCTCCCTAAGACTGTTCTCATAGTCTTTAAGTTTGATAGGAATATCCCTCATCTACTTTTCTAGATTATTGATTTTATTTTGATGTGCTTCCTGATTACGTTCCAATATTTCCATTTTCTTTTTGAGGCCCATTATCTCCTTATACATCCACGAGTCAACTTGAAGGATAGCATCTGCTTTGCATTTGGTTGAGCTCATAAAGGGGTGCCTCCTATCATTCTACCCTATATCACTTAAATCTTCTGTGTTCTCTTTTGGATTGTCTTCATCCTTTTTCGTATAATCTTCCCTTTCCATTCATTTTTATTCCTTAGTTTCAACAACACTTTCATTATGGATTAGATCATCCTTTACTTGATCTCCAGCTTCCATTACATGATAGGCATCCTGAACTAGATGTTCCTTGTCTGTTTTCGACGCAGGATCCTCAAATAAAACATCCATATCTTTTTCAGTTTCCCCTAACACTTACTGATTTTCCTCAAGATCATAGTTATTATTCTCAATTTTTTCATCCATAGTGACCCCTTCTTTCTCATTCTTACCTTTATCTTCTTCATCCTTATTAGAGATGGATTCCCCACTTTCTGTTCCTTCCTCTTACTCCATACTCTCCTCAGAACTTTCAATGCTTTCCCACTCTGTTTCCTCATCAACAACCTATTTTTTGAAGTTGGAGGATTTGGGTTTAGCTTTTTCTTGCCCCTTTATTATTTCATTCTTCTTACTCTGTGAGTCCTTATTTTTATCTGAATAAGGATTCAGGACAATGGCCTTGTTTTTGCAGAAACCTTCAATTATTAGGATTAATCCCTCATGCAATATAGGATGAGACTCCTTTTTTCTATGAGCGAACAATCTTTGGAGTAGCAAGAAGTGCAAATAGAAAGGAAAGGAGATTCTAACTTTGTACCTAAAATTATTAAGAAAGACAAAATGAAATTTATGGACTCTTTTGCCTCTTCCATCAAGTATGAAATACTCATAGATGCAACATAAGATGTCTCTCTAGATTCCTTTAATCTACTCCAAGTCAAAAAAATCTGCACTCTTTTCCAATTACTACTCCTCAGCATCCATCTTTGGGAATTTGCTAAATGCCTCATTAGATATGCTGGTCTACTTTGAGAATTTTATTCCCTCCATTGGAAGCCCCGTGACCTCCGCTATGAATTCCTCGGTGAGCTTCACCGTGATGCCATGGAGGGTTACCCTATTATCAACCCAATTTTTGAAAAAAGCCATCGTTATATGAGGTTTTGAACCATGTAGCCATTCTAAGTAGCTCACAACCTCCCTCTTTGAAGGATCTTCTAGACATCTTGTTTTGCTTTCCAATCTTCACAGCTTTTAGGTTCCTACTTCCTTGGTTCTCCTTTCATTTTGCAAGCCATACAATTATCCAGTAACACCCAAACACTGATTACTGAATAATTAGACCAACTATTATCAAATTGTAATGAGACTCACCTATTTTCTGTCACATATAAAACCTGCTTCACGTTCTCTAGAATATTTCTGTTCAATGAATGTAATCCTTCCTCCGTGAGGCCACTCTGCCAAATCATTGATTTTCTATTCCAAGCAGATCTTTCCCTCCTTTGAATGAATTGCATCATAATTAATGAGCACTCTAAGATCCACATTCTTATTTAATGTATCTTGCCAACTCCCCTTGTGTCCTGTTCGAACTGCATGATTTGCTATCCAATCAACAACCCCATTCGCTTCATGGTAAGTATGGGTTATGGTTACTTTCTCAAATTTTTTAATTAAGGCTTTCATTTCCAACACCATTGCCTCTATAGACCATGAAACTGATTTTTTGCTATTTAAGATATTAATGATATTCATGGAGTCACCTTCCAACCATAATTTAGAATATCCCAATTCAACAGCTAATTTAATGGTTTGAAGGGCTACAGAAGCTTCAGTAATATGATAATTCAACTTACCGATAGGAATAGCAATATAGCATCAATTATGTTTCCCACATGATCTCTCAAGACTCCTCCACATCCTACTTTTCTTGGGTTCCCTTTAGCAGCTCCATCAAAGTTTCCTTTGATCTATCCACAAGGGGGGACATTCCATTTAACACCTAATCTTGGATTTTTAGTTTTCACATTAGGCCTTTCTGATCTTAAGGGATTATCAACTTAGATGATGTTATTTCTAGAGTGACTACAAACTTCAAAAATAGAATGAGGAGTACTTCCATGACAAAGCTCTTTAATACTAATATGGAAAAACAAGGATAGACTATGACTAAATCTATCATAGCATCAAAAAAAAATTGTCTTAATTAGAGAGAATAGGTATTAAGGTTTCATTTTGGAATCAAAAAAGTTGACCATTTTTTTCAAGGTTGAATTCAGAGGTGAGTTTAGCTAAATTTACATATTTTCAATTACCAAATAGAAGATTTATATTACTAATTTAATGATTAATTTCATACTATTGTTCTTATATTAAATATTCTAGGTTGGAAAATTCATCTTTATTTTACATACTTAGTTGATGGAATGATGATATAAGTAATGCTCCATTGAAACTTACAAAATAAGTATTCTCATTGCAAGGTTGAATTTATCTAAAGTCATTCAAATTTACTTTTATTGTATTTTATTTCCAAGATTAATATCTTATTTCAACTCTAATTCATTTCCTATTCCAACATTACCAAGACATCATAAGTTGTTTTAATTTTCTTTTACATTTAAATTTGTATAATTATATGACTAGGTATTAATTTCCACCAATAAAAACTTAGGTAGTGATATTTATGAGCTTTAGATTAAGACAAGTTCAAATCTTATCTTTACTCCAATATTTATTTGTTTATCTTTTAGAGAGTTTTATCTGTAATTTATTATTTACATAACATGTTTTACTTAACTTATATAGTGTTGATGAGGGCCAAAAATCTTGTCCTACTTATTAATATTTTTGATAATGTAAAAAATACAATATGTCAACTTAATCATAATTAATCTATTATCTAAGTTGAGAGTCATTAATAAAATCCAATAGTCTATATGAATAATTATGAAGAGAAGTTTACATAGATGACTTTCCTACTACATCATAATTGCATTGTTGTTATATCATTAATAACACTGAGAGAATTAAAAATATATTAAAATATGTTATATCTACTTACACCACAAATAAGACAATGTATACAATGAATCAAGTAATCGCATGGTTATGAATATTTGTATCAACCAAAATGTTTTGCAGTACAAGATAATAATAATAATAGTTTCAATTTAACACACAATAGCTAATTTTATTAAATAGACAACTCTTTCTACATAACAAAATTTTATCTGAGTAAATTATTTTCCAATGATAACTCTTTATCCTACATTAAAACATAGTCAATGATGGGTCAACTAAAAGCTAAGAAAGTGACTTCTCCTTTCTAAACTCTTAATTTTTCCAAAATTAATAAACATGATTTTTTTTCCTTAAAACTATATTGGAGAGAAGTTTTAAGCTCTACAATGGGGAGATGAAGAGTCATCCTCCATTGATGGTGTTTCAAGCTTTCTCTTGGTTGATTATCTTTAGTTACCATTACTTCTTTTGTGCTTCATGTTTTTTCTTTTCTTGGTGCCCATGGTGATAAATTAATTAAATCATTTTTTGTCATGCTTCAATTTTTTTATTGTTATTGTGTCATTTATATTTGGGCCTTACTTTTATCCTTACTTTGTGTCTTTTTCTTGGTGTTCATACTAGCACATGCCTCCCTTACTTGAATCCTCATCCTGTGGATTTTGGAAATTTTGAAGGGATATGTATTAATTTTTATTGTATATGGAAACCATCAGAATTGATGGATTTGAATGTGCTAAGAAGGATGAAAATTTTGGATTTAATGAGCTAGTTAGTTCTCTAGGGAATGATAAGGTGTAAAATCATAAAGATTTTCTATCTTTTCCATCTCAAGTGGAAGAAGGAGCATCTAGTCCATCCAAAAAACTATTAAATGAAGTCTTATGGTAGGAAGAAGTGGTGAAGCACTCAAAAGGCATAAAATTTATGGCTAGTTGCATGTGTGTAGGGGAGCATGGAGGGAAGGAGATGGATGAAGCCCAAATTGGTAAGTACCTTAGCCCTATTAATTCCTTAACTATTGTGCCAAATGATTCCATGGAAAATGATCTTTTATAGGAAGAAGTTAGGCTAAAAAATGTTGAAATTTTATTTGTTTTCATAAATAATAATTCTCTTCCCTCTAGTAAATTCTTTGATAATTGGTTCAACTCTCATTGGGGTAAGAAATTAGATTTTTACATTAGCTTTTGTCTAGCGATACAGAAAGGGTGTTTTTATGATTTTATTTAAAAATTATAAAATGAAGTGAAGGGCTATTAGTAAACCCTTAGGGAACATAGGTCAATTTATATTCAAAGTAGTCCCTTTGATGCCATATATGGAATTAAATGACCTTATTTTTAAAACTACACCTAGATGGGTAGACAATGAAAGCATTCCTATCCAAATGTGGAAATTTTTACCATAGGATTTGAAACCCCTCAGGGAATTCCTAAGAATTAAGGATATAAGGAGGTCACTATCCCATATGAATGTTAGGGTTATGATCTTATTAAAACCCTTAGAATTTTTTTGGAATCCCTTAAATTTAAAATTATAGGGATTTCCCATTCTTATGCTATCAAAGGGTTGGGTGGATTTAGCACCTATTTTTATTATAAAAAAATATGGGCACCTAGGGAAAAATTTCCCAATGTTGGTTAATAAGGAAAATCTTCATAGTAAATAAAAAGGGCAAGATGTTTAGAAAAAATATTCTCTATTGGTTGATTTACAGGTCTCTAAAAAACCTATGTATAATATTGAACTATTGAAAGATATTTCCCCCCTGAGGAGGATTTGGGGGAAAAAGATATAGAGGATACAAATGAACTTGGAAAAATTGATTCTTTATTTAGTATTTAGTCACCTATCTCCCCACCACTTTCTATTGATATGATAACTTATATACTAGATGTGACTAGTTATCTATTAGATAACTTGAATGATGTTTTTAGTGAATAAAGAACCCAATCTAAATCTCTCAAAGGAAAATGTGGTTTTGTTAGCTAGACCTCTTATTGGTTATAATTTTAACCCTGGTAGCCTACCCTTAGCCACTCTCACTAAAAATGGAAGTGATTATTCCCCCATGGCCATTTATCTAGAGAAATAAAGGCTATATAAATCTGAGCTTGAGATTGATATATTAGTGAATGTACCCTCATCCCATAAGGATGCAAATGTGGCTAAAAATTGGAATTATAAAGGGGGTGGTAAAATACTTAAAACAAATTCGATTTCCAACCCAATGGATCACTCTCTAGATAAAGATAAGAAAACAATATAAAGATACCCCTTTCGGTGTCCATGACTCTAATTTAAAGAATAAAACTAAGGAAAACAAAGTTATTGACTATTTTAAAAGAGTATACAAGAGTGGGGGTAATCCCCATGGTTAATCCAATTGACCCCCATGCTCCTTTGTTATATACAAATTTTAAGTTGGAATTTTAGGGGCCTAGAATCCCCTAATAGAAATCCCATTATGAGATGGTTTAGACACTCAAGAGATAAATTGTATTTTTATGTCTTTAAGAAGTGAAGGCTATGAGTTCCCACTTATATTTATTCCTTAATTTCATTTGATCTAATGCACCTCAGTTTTATACTAATCACCAAAGAGGTAAAGGAGGGGCTTCTATCTTAGTTAACCCTAACCTGAAGGAATGCATTATTAACCATGGTATCTCCCCTTATAATAGAGCTATTTGGGTCTTGCTATAAATCTAAAACTAGTGTTTTGGATTATTTTATATTTATGCTCTGAATGATTATAGAGAAAGATTTGATTTGTGGAATTGGTTTGATATAAATTTGAAAAATATCCCCTAGATCTTGGAGAAGACTTTAACATGGTGTAATAGAAAGAAGATAAATTGAGGGTGATCATCAGGGATAGAAAGGTAATGAACTCTTATTTTGGTCTAAAGTCAAAATAATGCACAAAATCCTTGATCTGCTTCAAAAATGTAAAAATCAAAATAAAGGAATCTAGTTTACCTAGTGTAATAATTAGAGAAATAATAAAAGGTAGTACCCCAAGCTTGATATGTTCTATTTTAATAGGGATTCACTTTTAGTGACCCAAAATAGGGGTTGGAATGTGGTGAGTGTTCTGCCCTACACAATTTCTAACCACCACTCCATAGAAATGAACTTTTCTTTGAAATTTGAGGAAAATAAATATGCCTCATGTTTCAAAGGACTTTAAAAGCTCAATGCATCTCATATTTATGACCAAGTTTGTATGGATGATCTTCAATCTTCCTCGAATATTGGTAAAATTGCCTACAATTTTGGATCTAGAATTAATTAGTGAAATTCTTGTATGGAAGTTTCCAAAAACTTTGTGAGAATGTATGGTTAGATTAAGGATAAAATACATAGAAAGACTACTAGGGTCACTCAAGAAAAATTGATACAATTTTAATTATCTCTTCAACATGACCCAACTAAAGATAAACTTTTAGAAGAGCTTAACTCCCTAAAACATCAAGTTAGGCAGTCCCATAACTATCTGGCCAAGGGGTATAGATTCACTCCAAACTGACCTAGATTAAACTTGGAGATAGAGGCTCTAAGTTTTTCTTCTGATTATTGAAAGATAACAACCAAAGAATCAAAATCAATGGCATAAAGGTTCAAGGTTAGATTATTTAGGACCCTTACATTATAAAATAAGTGTTATATGAGTTCTATTCTAGATTGTTTCTTTCTAATGGATCTAATTATCTCATTAAACAAAATAGGGAAGTATGTGATGATTTCAATCTAAAAACATTATCATGATTTCAAGTGACTTCCCTTGATGAAAATATCGCACTGAATGAGATTAAAGTAACAATATACTAGCTCAAGAATGGTAAAGCACCTGGAATGGATGGTTTCCCTACTAAATTTTATAAAGCCAATAAGTAGTTATTGGCTAAATATTTTTTGGAAGTCTTTAAATAAGATATTGACGTCGATAATCTAGGCCCTAACATCAATATAAGAGTAATTAAACTCATCCCTAAGGATGGTGGCCTTTCTTGGGAAACTGGAGACCAATTACCCTCCTTAATGTGTCATATAAGATCATGGCAAAAAAATTTGCAAAGAGACTCTCCTCTCTATTACCCTCTATTGTCTCTAAGACTCAAACTAGATTTTTTGAAGTAAGATACATTTTAGACAATCTAATTATGGTAAGGGATGTATTGGGCTCAAGAATCTAATCAAAATGTTGGCATTATTATTTTTAACCTTGAAAAAGTGTATGATAGAATTGAATGGCCCTTCATTGAAAGAGTTGAAAGAGCCTTTCATTTCTAGGAGAAGATTTTTAGAATGATAAATGTCCTATTCAAATATGTTTCAGTTGTCATTGAAGTTAATGTGGAATTTATTGACTCTCTTGGCTTCAACTCTCCATCATATAAGGATGTCCTCTTGCCCCATCGCTATTTGTGCTAGTTGTTAAAGCCTTACACTATATATTGAGATTTTATGATCTTGGACCTCATATCAAAGGCATATCTCTACCTAATGAATAAGTCTTAATTGATGTATTATTTACTAATGACACCACCTTATTTGTTAAAATGGAGAAAAATAACTTGAATCAGGTTTTTACAAAATTGGCTATTTATTTCTCTACTTCTAGTTCCAAGGTGGTTGTGCATAAATCATATATGTTGGGGTGGAAATATTTCCCTCCTTACTATATTTCAAAATTTGTTTGGATATGGAAAGGACCTAATGAAATGGTTAGATATTTGGGTATTCCTTTTGCTCTTACCCCTTAATTTAAGCTCATGTGGAGTGGATTTTCAACAAAATTAATAAGAAATTTGGAAAATGGAAGGGGCCCTTACTTTCATTACTTGGATGGATTCAAGTCTACCAAAAAATTCTCTCCTCATATAGAACATACTATGTCTTTTATTGGCTCTTCAACAAGTCTTATATTAATATGCTTTATAGAATAATAAGAGATTTCTTATGATTTAATGGAAAAAGAGGAAGGAAAAGACATGTTGTCTCTTGGAAATTTTGTTTGAAGCTAAAAAATAGTGGGGAACTAGGTCTAAAGGATCTAAGGATACATGGTATTACCCTTACTATGAAATGGATAATTAGAGCATTCAAAGGGGATGAACCATAGAAACTATTGGCCATGAATAACATTTTAAAGGGTGTTCCTAAAGGAAAACTACTTTGTAAAGGACTAAATATATTAGATATTCTCATTTTTCCCTTTTATATCAAAGTGGTTGGTTCACCCATTTTTTCCTCCATTTGGTCAACTTAGGACTTTATTAAACCTTTTATCATTGAAAAACACATTTTCAACTAGTTTGGATGATGTTGTCAAGGTTACAGATCTATCTAGTGGAGACTATCTATCAAAAAAAGGTTGCTTGCTCTCACCAGGGGATGTTATACCTTTGAATGGTTAACAAAAGGGTTGAGGGTTTTCATGGATCTTTTTTCACATTCTAGCTAGGCATCTTGGTAAAAAATTAGAGTCAGATTTTAAATACCTGATACTTAGCACAAAAATTTCACTCTTCTATAAAAAGCATTTCATAAGAATAATAATGCTTCCTTCATGGATGAGGAGGGAGAGTTTTGGGATGGTAGTAAGTTGCTAAAGGAACCCTATTTGAATTTTAAACTTATATGTTATACAATAAGCTATCTTTTTTCCAAAGTTCCCTACCTTATTGTTAATTGTATTTGGTCTATATGTGATCCTTTGCATGCTTGGTCTTTTATATTTGATGTAATATGTGCCTCTTGTATTGAACCCTAAAAATCATGCTTTTGATGGCTATTAATTTATAGTAATCTTGATGTCAGATCTATTCTGAGTAAAATTGGATTAGCCAAACCTTTTTATTCCTTTTGTAGTGAGGTTGAAACTATGTAACATGTTTTTTTCTCATGTCCTTATGCATGTAACCTATGAAAATGTTATTTTAAAGTGCTAGATTTTTTTTGACTGTGACATTAGTTGGTTGAATATTTATTTTGGATATATTTATGATAAAGTCAAATTTCACCCTTTCTTTCATAAAATTTGGCTTATTTTTTTAATTGAGATCTTATGGTTTTTAGGGAAGCAAAAGAACTTAGAGGTATTTCAACACAAGGCTATGGTGATTACTAAATTCTCTATTGAAGTCATCATTCATCTTGTTTCTTTAAAGATATTTCTTCAACTAAAGGTGTCTCAAGCACAAATGGAATAGTTCCTAAGATTTGGAATGCTCAAAATCACTTTAGATTATTTCATCGATTCATGTGGATACCCTAAGTTGAGTCTACACTTAGACTGAGTAGTTTTTCATGAGTCAGTTGCATAAGTTAAAATAACTAAGCATGAGTGGGAATGTATAAAATAATCTTACTTTGATTAAGCAGATAATCCTATGTAGAAATGGGTGAACTCTTTGGATTCAAACAAAAATGGGGTGAATAGTTGGATTTTGGTAAATGATGATATAGTGTGAGATCCTCAGAATGATGGTCTTGATAGTTTTCTCATTAAAGAATCTGAGGATTCTTAGACCCCTCTTAACTTAGATCTTAATTTATGTTCTAATGATAAAAATGATTTGTAAACTTTTTCTTGCTTGAACTCCACTCCCATGGTCTATTTGATGATGAGCATAAGGTTGTCTATAAATTAATTGAAGATAATGTTAATGTCTTTAGAGAAAAACTCAATGACAAGAGAGGATCTATAGAGGTGGATGAAGTTATGGAGTATGTTAATGAAAGCATTACTTAATAAATTTTATAAATATCCCCCACCATTGATTATGGTACATATTTAGTTGGGACTAAGGTGAATAAAATATTAGTAGAGGGACCTATTAGTCTGGATGTAGATAAAGATTATGAAATGAACTATGCTTCTACTTAGAGGACACTTGAAGTATAAGACTATTGTGCCACCTTTTGTGTGGTGGTTATATGTTCTTTCCTATTGTTTATTTTTCTTATTAGTTGGCTACCTACTTGGAGATATTTTTATATTTTTTGATCGATTAAGTATTTCTAATATATTTGGGTGATTCCCCCATAACTATATATATTTTGAGAACTTTATAACTATTTTTACATCATTGATGCATATATTTTGTAACAAATTTTTTAATATAAAAAAATTAACAAACATATTTTAATACTGAATTTAATGACAATAAGGACATGCATATGGCAATTTTGTAAGCAACCCAAAGAGGAAAATAAGTATTACAACTAATATCAGCATGACACAAAGCTTACTAGCACCCAAGATCTACTCCCAACATCTAATAATTGTAATTATTATTACACTAATAATAAAAACTTACCAATTCATATTAATAGACAATCCTATCAAGTCAAATAGTCCTATACATTGTATAACTAATTTCTTTCTGAACTCCTATCAGGTATGATGTTGATAGGAATAAAACTAATATTATCTAGTCAATTTCCATTCATAATATGTCATGGGTTGTAATATGTAGTATCAAGTCATTTATATTTTTTGAGGGTGACAACCATTTTTTATGACATTACTGGGAAAACACCAGTATAGTAAGATAGTTAAAACATTGACTTTACATCTCTATTCTTCTCCATGTATAGTTATTATGATAGTTAATACCCACACACACACACACACACACGTATATTAAACTGGTTCTAATATACATACATACATATACACACACACACACAGATATATATATATATATATACATGCATACATACATTTATATACATACAAACATACATATATATATACATACATACATATATATACATATACATACATACATACACACACACGCGCACACACGCACACATGTATGTATGTATGTATATGTATATGTATGTATGTATATGTTAATACCCCCCACGCGCGCGCGCCCACACACACACACACACACACACACACACACACACACACACACACATA